>KZ308165.1:360308-484370 GCA_000376725.2 Ladona fulva
AAAATTACTATTTTTAAAATTAAAATAAATTTAAATTACATTTTTCCTGCTCAAATAGTTGTTATTCCATGAAATCCTTCACAAACATTTGTGTGGAAAACCATTAATGCCTGCAACAACTTTGGGCAGTAACTGGGCTCTTCGGAAGGAAGCTATTAACTTTCTCGTGAATAGAATGATAAGCTAGGCGATTTTTACGTCGCACATAGTAACCAATCGGTTTTGAAGAACAATCAGGTCACGGAGTTATCAAGTCGGTTATCTCCACCGATGCACCCAAAGACATTCAAGTTCACTCCCCTCATTGTCTACCAAACCATATTTGTTAATATTTAGGACAGGCGATGCATCCAGTCGTGATTGTCATCACGTACTCACTCACAGAAATGGACTATATGTCTAGACTATGAATAGCAAAAAAGAGAATTCTTGTGAAACTAGCTTTTATTTTCTAGAAAAATTGGAAAGCTATCCAGGATAAGAACGTAGCGGTCATAATCTACGTCAGCATGATTTCTATATGTTACGTTTTTTACTTAATAATTTTTATCAAATTTTTGGTTAGGATCTGTTCAAATTAAGACAGACTGTTTTCAAATTTCATAAAATAATGCTTTACCTTGTCACCTATTATTTCATTTAACGCCCATCATTCAACTGGCGGTGTTATTTTATTAATAGATTTCTCACCATTTAATAGAAAATAATGAAATGGTATAGTAATCTTGGAGGAATTTAAAAACTCATGAATTTGCTTTCACATCGTTTCGGATAAACTCATGAAGACTCTATGTGAGCTGTGCTTTCTATTATCAAATTCATTTCCGAATTTAAGGCTATGTGCCAAATTATGCAGGAAAAGTTTCCGTATCTATATTCACCGAATTGGGACTGATAAATATTTCACGTCATATTTCATCACGCAAACCAGGAAAGTCGGTTTTATGACCACAGTAACTCGAGGAAATCTTGAAGTTATATTGGCCGATTTTGTCCTTGGATTAAAACAAACGAATCGTTTGGAATTATTAAAGTTTGGTGATTATAACTTAAAAGGATGTTTTAAGCGGAAGGGAATCGCTAAAAGAGTTCATGCTTATCATTTTGTAGCTTGGTAGTATCAATTTTGACCTCTGTGAAAGAGAATGCTACATTTTTCATGACGATTACCTTCATCAGTCAAAAAGTAAAGGAATTTCATATGAAAAATCAAAGCCCTTCCAAGTGAAACAACTATATAGTGATCATTACTCAAATAATCAAGCTTAAGAATAAACCATGCATTTGGATGAACCAGTCGTGGCTTAGGATCCTATTTATATAGAAACTATGTAACACCATAAATATGTTCTTCTCATAAGGATAGTATAGAGAAGCCGTAATAATACTTGAACAATTCTTTGTGAATAATAGCAAAATATCTAAATGTATAAGTTTGATCAACTTGTTAACATTTTCAACTTAATAACTACTTCGGCCATAACGTAGGTGAAGGTCATTTTGACACAAATATTGAATTGTTTAGAAATTATAGGGATCTCATTTGATAAATTACATATTGAATTGTTATTCTTGTGTGATAATATTTACGAAGCACGGTGTCTCAAAAGTACTCAAGCTGTACGAAGGCTGGTTGGCCTCACCCCCACCATTAGCTACAAAGATCTAGGAGGGGGGAATAAGGATTACTTGGCAAGACGAGGAGCAAGGTAGTTTGCCATTACTTTCTTTACCGAGCCAATATGCTACAAACGGAACAACTTTACAGATGTGTACGCTGCATTAACCCAGCAAATAACTCGATATATATATTTAGTAATCAAGATCAAATGACGTATTATTTTTACTGATTGCCCGGTTGACAAGTAATAACATGTAATTAATAATACTCTATATGTGTAACAAATTATCATATAATCTCTGCTTCATACAACCTTTAAAACCGCGCCTTTTGCTTTAACTTCAATTTTAACATCTTTGTTTCGATTTAGCAACGTCATCTTCGTAATCTGGAATGGGCTAGGGGAATCACTATACATCATCAGCATCACCATACTTTTCAAGGGGGAAAAATTACATCGGAAAAATCTTTGCGATATCGGATAAAAGGCCGAGAAGATAATCGTGACCCTATTTCGCATTACCGAAGAATTGAGGGAAAGGAGTGTTGACCAGAAAGAATCCTACATGACATCGAAGGTCACACGCGCAGAAAGGATTTCTCAGAGATTCGTAACGATCAAGATGACCGCATAACACTAAAAACTGCTATCAGAGGGTTCACAATAGCCGTCGTAAAAAAGACGAGAGAAAAGAGTGGGCGCGTCAGAGGAAGATTTAATACAAAATCGAAAGATAATTCTTTAACAGGATGAAAGTAAAATTGCTTTATTTAAATGAACCCCGCGGAGAGGGTATAAAAATGTTTCAAACAAAGACTGTAATATCTTAATTTTTACTTCTTTCCGAATCACCAAAACTGTGAGGGTTTAAGGTCAGTTTACCCATAATTATACTTGCAAATAAAAATACAGAGGGGAAGACAAAGGCAAAATATGTTAGATTTCATAGAGGGTGGGGTAAGTTACGAAGTAACGAAAGAAACGGCATTGAATAGGGAATATTAGGGCATATGAACCTACCGAAAGGTAGAACACATGTATACTCTCACTTCATAGAAGTATTTGCTTGAATTGTAACATGATAGATATTCTTTTACTGTTGACTTTATACATTGGCTGCTTGCACTCATTACCGTTTTGTTGGCGTTTAACATTACGAAAACAGAAATGCGCGGTAGTAAAGAATTTAAAAAATTCATCAGATGGGTATTAAGTATATAATTTAAAAATCACGACATCATACAACTGAAAACGCAGAATCTAAAATCCACAAAAATTTGTATTCCTTAAATCGTAAGAGGAACTGAACCACCTCCAGTTTAAAGAAAAATTTTGGCGCGGCACGAAAATTCAAAAGTTGACTTCCACTATTCTTAGGCCCAAATCTTCATATTTTTTTGGCTTCTTTAGAGACTATTTCACATCACACATAATTTAAAATTTGTACTCACTGACTTCCGAAACCAATAAGTCATTCTACGAATATTAGCTGCTACGAAGAATTATAGTATGATTTTTTATTATATTGCAATGATAAGGAAATGGTAATTTTACTCAGTGATTCGATATTTTAATATTATTTTTGCGTTGGAGAGAGAGAATTGTAAAAATATAATCTTAATATTCAACAATATGACAAACCATTTTGGAATTAAATTTACTTCGTGTTTTCTGGAATAATTGCCTGCGCGTGGCTGAGGGTTTAAAAATTCCGATAATACTATCAAACCCTAACTACTATTAGCTTCTCTAATAGTACGCGGGAAAATCGACCAGAAGTAACTATCTTTCCTGACAATCGCTTCCCTGAATCGCTTCTTAGTTTTCCCTCAGAGATGGCGCACGTTGCTAACTGGAATAACAATATCAGCTATCTCGTCGACTAGATCTGTAGTGATAAACTTTCAGAAAAGCTTACATCTGTAGTCAAGTTTTCTATCCCTAAGCGAAATCCACCCAAGCGATTCTATCATAGCCGAAACAATACTGACGAATCTAAAATCTCCCTTGACTAACCTAGCCGCTCTACGCTGAACCATCTCAAGATCGGAGACTAAATCTACTCCTTGAAGATCCGAAATTGCACAGCAATGCTCGAGGAGAGGACGAATTAGGAAAAAGTATTGCTATTGTTATCACTATTCATTTACATGTGTTCCTTCTGATGTAAAATCTAGCGAATTAAGCCGTTCGTCATTGGAAGATAAGTAAACTGGGTAAACGCACTCTTCTTTTGTGTCAAGTTCTAATTTGACTTCGGTCAAAGTTTTTTTGTTTCAGGTCCCGGGTTTGAGCCTGATGAGAGCCAATTGAGTGAAATGACCATAACGATCGAAGCATTTTTATAAATACTACCTTAGTTTTGCTTTCTAGAGGATTAAAACTGGTCCTCTTCGAGACTAAAATTACATATTCTATTTCGTAATGCAATTAATTAACGTTCTTTTAATAAATGTTGTTGAATTTACTGATTGAGTATACTAATTGGAGAGGTGTACTCAAAGTAAAGTAAATCGGGCGTTGAAAGTGTGACAGAGAGCCAAAATAAAATTCGGTAATCTGAGATCGCTTATCTTTAGAATGGTGAATGAGAACGAAGTCCACGAAAGCTACAGACTACTAAAAAAAAAGTAGTTTGGTAGTAGACCCCAAGCCTCTTCCCGCCTCTTCCGAATGAGTCGCTATTTGCAGCCTAGGTCAAGATCCAAAAGGCTCTTCTAATGGCATTTTCTTTCTTTCACTGTGTTGTGGAAATTCAAACTATATTTTTGCTGCTAAAGATTCCTCTCCTTCAGTCAATCTTTGTATTTTTACATACTCGTTAATGCGGCAACTTCGGTAGATACTTTCTGCTGTAGATACAACTTTCCATGTATCCACCAATTTTTGTATCAGAAATCTCTTATTGTTTATCCCTAATTAAATTATTTACTTTTTTGATTGATTAACATTGAAGTTTTGCATGAAAGAAAAAAACTCCTTTGCCTCAATATCGTCCGAAAAAAGAAGTTACTCATAAATTTTTTGCTTATCTCTGAAATTTAATGACTTGCTTGTCTGAAATAATGGTATAGGCAAATTCATAATACTTTAGGGTTTGTAATTTTATAAAATTTTCCATAGTATTACCTAGTTTGCTTCATACCTAACTGCACCTCCTCATACCAACCATTACCTGCCAAAATATCTACGAGAGTAAAATGAATTCAAGAGCTGAGAAAATCCTCAAGTTGGTCATCAAAATATACGTAGTTACAAAAATGTAGTTCTTCGTATGGAACCAAAAATTATTTTCCAGCGCCCCTCGGGGGCGATATTATATATTTGCAGGTGATTTCCCTATAGATAATTTATGGCATTTTTCAAACCACTGATAATCTGCTGGCAGTTCCAAAAGAGTGGGCATTTACTCCCAATATGCGCAATAAAAAGTCCCAAAATATTCAATAAACGAAAATACCACGGGCTACAACAGTGGGGATACCAAAATAATGCGTTTCCCGAATATATGTCACTTTCATTTGCGAATTTCCTTTTTCTCGTCGCATTTCTCCACGTGTCGACAATAGAACTCGTCGGCAAGCAAGTCATTGGCATCTGGGTAACCCAGAGAGATACTGTGGACTCTCCGCTGGGTCAGACGCGTGCTGATCGGAAATTGGGTCGTGCGGGAATGCCAAGGACACCAAACCCTTCACACTTCCTGCAATATTGCCTTACGCAACACCTAAGGCATTGGTTCCTCGCTAATTCTTACGGGATTACAACTAAATAGGATTTGCCTCCTCCCCATCTAACAGGCGTGGTTGCTAATGCCTTAGAAGGCCGTTACTGCACATTAATAGATTGCTCTTTCCATAGAATGCCAGGAAGTAAAATGAGAGATATTAATGACCAACATTGAACTAAAAAAAACACAATACTTTTAATACTAGTGGATCATGCATTCGGAATTCAGTAAACTTCTTGGCATTTTTCTATGATTTAAAGGCAGTAATTATGCCCTACATCCTGATTCAACTGTATACACCATTTGAACAATATCGAATGATTTTTTTGAAGTAACTACTCCGAGACGTATTTCAGTCTCCAAAGAACGAGTTTGCGACAAACACTGGAATATTATCCTAAGGAAATGGGTCAAAGTAGGAGTGGGTCGCCCACCAAGTGGATGAATAAAATGTGTTATTGGTCTAATCTGTTGTGAGAAATGTTTCTTAATGCACGATGAAAATATTGCTGGATTTTCAAACTCACTTTCCCATGAAATATTTTCCTGAGTAAACATTCTGTTCACTATTATACAATAAAAAAATTATGATTACAAATTATTCTTATAATCAATAAAAACCAACAAGAAAACGGTTTTGGTTCTGGTGGGATAGCTAAATGGATCGAGCAACCGACAATTGGGAGACCCGGGTTCGAGTTCCGGTTCCGTCAGGCTTTTACCATGCCCGTTTATCCTAGGGAATAAAAACCAATTTCAGCTTTCTACCGAGGAATAAATCGGATTTTGAGGAATGTATTAAATTTTGTCCCACTTTACGCTTCATTTCCATTGAGAATTGCGGATTGACATCTACTGTGCATTTGCTTATAAGTGGGATATTATCACTTAATGTATAAACAGTACTCTGCAAAAATTTAGCAAATGGATATTGCGCGGCACAGCGAGTCTATCTACACGTATCAACAGTGTGCCGCGGATCAGCGATGTTTCGTGGTTAGTCTCTTGATACCTATGCAGCTGAATTATTCTTCGAATTTATAAGATAACCGCTCAATTTTGCAAAACATTTTGTAGTATACAAACAACTAGTAATAAAGAACTAAAAATATCATACTTAAATTGCCATTATTTTTCCTTTTATAGTTTGAATTTGGACTGAACCAACAAGCGTAAGGTTTAGCGTGTCGCGAAGGTTGGGTAAACACATAAGGGTTTCGAAGAATCCAAAAGTTTTGGAAGTACTATTCTATATTGCCATCAAAGTTACAAACTTTTTTAATGGGCGTAATCTATTAGTCGTGCTTTATTTATCAGAGTATGCGGCATTTATCACCGAAGCGAGATGCCTAACGCATTGACGAAATATGCACATTCACCGAAGCAAACAATTTCATCCCCGCTTAGTCCTCAGTCAGGATCGCTTTGTCATCGCTTCCCTAATTTACGTCTTCGTCGGACGTCGGAACAAAACTGCACCCTGGAAGCAAATCTCATTAGCTTCCGCGGAAAATCTTTCATTAGTAATGCGAGCGAAACTTCGGTTAACATTTAACGTCGAGTGGCTTGCTCCAGGTCCATTTTTTCCCTTCAAAATTAATTTCACGCTCCTTTTTCGCCGCACGCGACGGTACCTCCATTCGAACGCGAAACTGCTCTCTGCGGGTGACGTGCATGCGTGTGTGTGGGTGGAGAGAGAGAGAAAAGGCAGTGGAAATTTGAGGTAATTAACCAAGTAACGAGTAGAAGAGCGGTAATGAGGAATGGGGCACGCGGCAGAGGAATCGCACGCAAAAAAGGGGACAATATTGAGGGTCAGATTCGGTCTGAATTCCCCAATCTTCTCATTTACCCCAAATTTTCAAGTTACTTCCTCATCTTCATTTTCCGAATTAAGCGTAGCGAAACGTTTTTAGGGTAAAGCTGCTTTTCATATCCAAACTAGAAGAAAGGAGGTATGTATTTCGACTAAGGAGTAACAAACATACGTACTTTAGAAAAATATTTTTGTTGTTTCTTGTACTAGACCAGGGTTTCCCAAAGTGTGTTCCGCGGAACACTAGTGTTCCACGAAGAGTTTTTAAGTGTTCCGCGGAAACTTACGAAGAATGATAATTCTTGTATGAATTTCAGTTTTGAATTAAGTTATAACATATTTTTAAAATCAGGGACTCTTGATTATATGAGAAGATTGTGTTTTCAATAAACCATTGACTCTTACTTTGACGAAATCAATTATAACTAATATTTATTGACAGATAAAGTAACCTAGGTGTTCCGCTGATATCATAGAATTGATAAAGTGTTCCGCCGGAGGAAAAGTTTGGGAAACTCTGTACTAGACTAACGATGACTGAATCGGCAGAGAAAATTTTGGCGAATGGGCAAGTTCGCGTACAAAAAACATCACGAAAGAGGTTGTATTGGAGGCTACACAATCCAGCCAACTATTAAAGTAACGAGATAGACATTGTCGATGTTCTTGGGTCAATAACTATTTAACAGTCAATTGAAAACTGCCCTTTGTTGAACGACCGCTTCAGCTCACGGAGATGATTCAAAAACGAATGATTTTCGTTTTTCGAGATGTTATTAAATTATTATTATTTTCTATTTGATACTATACGTCTACTCCTAACTTAGGAAATTGAAAAATATTGCTTTTTGTAAAGATGATAATAAGTTGATGGAGAAGACTTAGTAAGGTCGAAAGATAACGGAGAAGAAGATAACCAAACCAATTTAAAAAAGGAGAATTCAATTAAGTTCTGAATGACTTGAAATCGATAATAATCAAGAGTATGATTAACTCTTACATGTATATATTATTGCAGATAATATTTCTGCAAGTTTTTGATCTTAAAAGGGATTCTGTGAAAAGTGGAAAATGAGAATTGAATATATACCCTTTCAGTGCCACTTCTCTAACAGTTTATGGATTTAAAGATGGGAAAGGGATATTCGAAGCATGCGAAGACATTAACTACCATGGAATAAATTAGGGCCAACGTAGATTTAATGTCCACGGAAGGAAATAAGTAGAGGACATTCTCAATTGTACAGTTAACCCAGGTGATAGTTTTTTCGCTCTCCAATTTTTCTCAACTTCTCGTTGACATTTCAAAGTCAACGAGTAATTTCAAATCTATCGATTAACTTTACTTTTCCGCTTTTGAGTCAATATTTATACCCCTATAAATATGAATGGACGCGCAAATTTTTCTGATATCTATAAAAGCCAGGAAGTTTAACATTCGTCACGCTGCCACCATGCCCTGGGGTCAACCCGCATCGACGAAATCGAAATGACGATAAGAACGTTCCGATCTCGCAAAACCAATTGCAAAAACGCCCCATAGGAGGAGTTCGCCTCTTCTTTGAGACAGTGGAGGAGGAACCGAAACACCGGCGAGAGGAGCAGAATAATTAGCCATCAGAGGAAAGCGGACGGGAAAACAGACGGAAACGCGAGAGGAAATCCCCTCAATAAAAACGGCGAGAGGACGGAAGAGTGGCGTCATCAGGATGGACGAAAGGAGTAAAAGAATAATCGAGAAAAAGGGGAGAGAGAGGAGGAGGAATGAATGGGGAAGATGGGCGGGGGCGGAAGGTCGGCTTCGCGGGGGGCGGAGCGCAGGTAAGCGCCGACGAGTCAGTCACAGGAAAATGCCTCTCTGTGTACGGGCATTCACTTCGGCCATCATCCCGCCCACTGTGCATGTAACATCCATATACACCCGCCGCTTCAGCTCCGAACCGTAACGGCATTACCCTATCCACCTCTCTCCCAATTACGGCCCCATAATTAAGACCTTATTTAGGAGGGAGGAGGAGGCCCTTTCTGACGAATTATCAGTTGAGCAAAGCGGGACGAGTGTAGGTGGGGCTGGAGCGGAGGGGATGGGGTGGGAAGGAGCAGTTTAAGGATCCAAATTTCAGCTTTTCTGCTTCGGGGGCGGAAGTACCTCGGAATAAGCGACAGTTAGTCACTCACCATGGAACAGTGGACCACATGTGCAGACTCCGTGCCTCGTGAGTTGAAAATGCTCTCTCTCTCTGTCTCAGCCTCGCTCACTCATTAGTCCTCGCGTTGAACATGACAACTACTTCGCCGGGAAACAGGTTCGCAGCACTATGGCAGCTGGAACTCGAGTCTGAAGTTGGCGATTCGACGACTATGATAGATTGTGGTGGAGCGGATTCTGGCCCAGGTGTAATTACCGTCGAAAGGAATTTTTCGCCCGTTTTAAGACCCGCTAATGAACGTCTATGGACGTGCCCGTGACGTATTTCCAGACAGTTGTACGTATATGATTGGATCAGCTTAAGCAAATCGAAACGGCAAATAATTTAAATTATAAGTAATTAGAAAGACATCCATCATGTAGGTTACTTTGCCTTCTTAGAATAAGCTTTGATCATTTGTAAAATATTCTGATAGAAAAACATTAGCTCGGGTTGGATGGGTTAATAGATATAAATATTTATACAATGATATATTTACAGATGAGAAATTTAAAATCTAAAAGTATCAACATACGACGTTACAAATTGTATCTCTATAATATTCCAGGGTGTAATAAATAATTTTTTACCATGAAATTTGTCAACTATAGTAAGCCTTTAAAAAGTAGGAAAGCTACCGACACCAAGTTGACAGACTATTTTTTTGGATATCAGGGGAGATTTTATCCAAGGAAAAAGTGGAACGCAGAGTAACTGAACGCAATTTATATTGTAAGTTTTTTTAATCTAAAACATGCTACTTCGTAACAACTTCATACCAATTTAGTTACTAATTTATAATTTGATTATTTAATTTAATTAATTAATTTATACTTCGAATATTTAATTTAATTTAACTAATAGTAGATGTCAGTAGTTAAAACCGTCATATCTTTTATATATCTACTTATATCTTTTATGTATCTATCTTATATTTATCTACATATTTGCCTCTCAAGCCACCTTTCTGACTTGCACTAAAGGAGAAAATAGCCCGAATGATTTCAAATGGCAGATACCGGAATATCACTTAACATTGAATCAATGGAATTATGTGAAATTGTAGTGAAACATGATATGATGATGGTGCCCACAAATACCATTCCAAAGGAGTAAATATTTCAAAACGTCAGTCAGGTGACCACGATTCCACTATTTTCAAAAATCACTCGATTTTTCTCCAGGAAAGTGAACCCTAAGTTCATTTGAAATAAAATCACCGTGACCGAGCAATCCTGATTCTTTTAAAGGGTAATTAGGGTAATCTAAAGAAATGCCTATCAAAAAGAGAGTATGAAAACAAACATGGAAGCGTTCTGTATCAAAGCATAGCCAATTTTGCAACCGAATATACTTTTCCCGTTTATATGAAAGTAATATGGCGCGATGAAATATGAGCGATATTTCAAACGTAATTCCTTGCATGCTTCTTGCGCCCGATATCTCGATTCGGAATGGAATCGAATTATCGAAATCTGATTAACTGGAGTTTATTTTTTTAAAGTAATAGGTTCTTGGATAATTTGTTTCCATTAAAATTTCACCTGGTGAAACATTTTTTGAAAACCTTTCCGCTTTATAGATTCCTTCGGTCACAATTGATTGGGATATCGGATTGGACGTATTTACACGTCACGGGGCGAATAAATCTTCAATCGGCGACGCGACTTAAAAATGTACATGCCATTTCGGCGCTTATTAATGCTCGCAAACGTGCGGTTCCTTATTTCGGAACAGTAATTATAATTTCATCGAGCGCAAAGATTTAATCGCAATTACCGAGCTCCCGAAACCATGATTCACGAGCAGCGTGGAAATTAGTATCAATTAAAAAAGCTTTTATCAGTGCTCTCTCGTGATAAAATATAAATGAATCACGTTTGGGGAGCCTGCGATGAAAAAAAGATCATGGATCCCCAGGGAAATAAAAGTCGGTTTTTTTCGAAAACGTCGAGGTGAAAAAGTGCGCGTTATGTAGGATCCACATCGAGATGTGGGTTTTGTTCTGTCCTCGCGGTAAACTCCCACAATATATCCACCGGAGAACCATCTTCCACAAAAGCCAACCGGATTAAATTAATTTTTAAAACGAAGATATCGCGTGTTCCGAGGGCTTATTTAATTAGTTGATTTCCCGATGAGCGGATATGTATGACTAACAGGGGGAGGTGTCCCCAACCCCTCTACTCTGCTCTCATTCCTTTTCTATTTCCCCTTTCTCTTTACATTTCCTTCCATTCCTCAACTCCTCTTCATTCCATAACCCTTTTAGTCTATGCACCCTTTCATAAATATGTATACATTTGTCAGCCATTTAGATTGACCAATAATATTCCTCTTCGCTTCTTCTCTGGACTTCCTTCCGTAGCTCTACTTTGTGGTTGAATTAGAAATTTTCTATCAAAATTTATACAAAGAGTAAGCAGGTAGTAATCCTCATTTTGCGATCTCTGTAGATGCAATGATGAAACAAACAGTTGCCGATTTGACCATAAGAAAAGATTTTCTTCAAATATCATTTGAAACGGAAAATGCGTTTAAAATTACTGATTAAAACTACATATGCAAAGCAGACCGTATTCTTAAGATCATCGTGGTCGATCCACACTTAAAAATTAAAGAACTTGAAATAAGTAAGACGATAATATTGCAATTTTACCATCTTATTCCATATAGCTATGATATACTTTCCGGACCAAATTTCCCGTTACCACAAGTAGCAATAAAGCTCCTTAAAAAAAAAATAATTGTAGATCCAGCATTGTCATTAGAGACTGGCGAATCGAAATATTCTATAGATTTAATATAGTAATTTTCAAAACTTAATAATGACGTGACTGAAATAAACTTGTTGTGGAAGATCATATTTGTTTAATGACGTTCTTCAGGGATAGCTATGATTGAGATGTGGTACAAAAAGCTGCATATGACGAGTTCGGCAATAGAAACATTTTCCTTTGAATGGATGGAACATTTTCCTCTAAAGATCAGCTAAAATGAGTTACAAATTTCGAGTATAGCTGAAACTTTACCATCCTTTTCTCAAGCTTTTTAACAATGACATATGTATTAATTCCTTAAATATAAACGCTAAGAGCTTCGTAATCAACCGCGAAATAAATTGTAGAATTTATGTTGTGGATTTCGTAGAGTTATAAATATGTAAGCCATTGATTCAACCGGAGAAGCAGCAAACTAAACATCTCACTTCGAAGAATAACTTTAAGTTAGACGTTACTTAAAAAATTCCTTCAAGCATTTATGATTTCGATACTTTAGGCATAGCTCGAGTTAGAATATTTTGGACCTAGAGCATAGTTTGGGGTAAAGATGATGGTTTGGGAATTAATTCATCTTTGCAGAGCCGTGAGGAATTACTTCTGTGATGGAGAATCTTCTGAAAATACTTCGTATCTTAGGGAACCGGTACAGTCTGCGTGGGACAAACTACTTCAAGGAAACGCGCTGGTGCACCGCCTTCTCAAACTCCTCCCAGAAACCTTGATTCTCCCGCCCCCGCCCACCTTTGTCCCCATCCCACCCCCTTGTGCACATCTCTTTACTTCCATATCTCCGCATCTATTTTAACGTCTCGGGAGATATTTCCACTAGCGATGCCTCGCCATTTCCATAGCCATAAATATTTTCATATTTGAGAGCTATTTTCACATTCCCTCCGCTATTTTCAAATTCTTCGTGCTATTTTCATATTCCGTCAGCTATTTTCACATTCTGCGAGCTATTTTCACATCTTCCTCCGCCGTGTCCGCTCGCCTCTTCATGAAAACTCGTGATAAAAGTCGAGGGGTGCAAAGAGAGTGCCTTGTGGTACTCGCAGGGCACCTCGTCTTCCTTAGTCTCTCACTCGAGAAACTTGACACTCCGTCGTCGCCCAACCGCACGGCTAACTCGCGGAGGGTTCCGTGCTCTGCGGCATCAACTTCGTCGCATACCCGCGAAGAAGATGCTCACCCACCCACACCTCATCCAGCATCCCTTCTCCCCCAACTACAACAACCTTATCTCCCTCTCCAACTATGAGCATCCCCTACCTACTCCACTGCCTTTCCCTCCGCTAATGGCCATTTTAACACAGCGTACTGTAAGACGCTCGCGGGAAATCCGCAGGGTTATTTAATGAACTTCTCCTTGCGAAGCTCATACCTCCGACACCTTCGGACTTTCTTGAAAGAGTAAGAGAGAGAGAGAGAGAGAGCTTTGAGACTCGCTCGGCGGATTTGGAAGTGTTCTGTCGGGTTAAGGGGTTTTCAGACTTGAATGATTCAAAACTTTGGTTTCCAGAGCCCGTCGGATCCTCGTTATTCTTTGCGAGTTCATTCTTGCCGGGGTTAACTGTTTCAACTGTCGAGTCAACTTTGCGAGACTCATGAAATAAACATAAAAACTGCCGGTGTCATTGCGTGCATTTCAAAGTTTCGGGTTCGCATTACCCTCGTAAAATCTAAACAGGCCCCACCTCGTAAATTTACGTTCAATTATTATCCCCAATTCATGAATGCAACGAGATTAATTAATCAAGTGAAACGATTTCAAAAGGCGTAATTGGGACCAAATTGTGATATGAACGAAAAATGGCGGCCGTAAAACAATAATCCGTTTATTACGTCAAAGCGGACATCTATTCGAACGGGTTTTCGTTTTTGGCGGTTTTTCTGTTTAACGTTATTTACGGCCGGATTCCGGGTCCGATTACAAACATAGAGGGATTGATGGCCCCGACAAAATATTAACTAACAATATCTCTTTTATGGATAAACCTCGTTTCCAGGCACCGCACCCGTCATGGCCGAAAGCCGCAAAATTTCAATCGCGAGAAAAGTTTCGATTGCGAAGCGAGATCCTTTTTAAAAACCCTAAACTCCGCTCGGGCAAAAAAAGACCGAAACCATTTCCGAGCGGTATCCAATCAAACACGAAATTTGCATCCCCGGAACGAATTCACAGTGCAACCGAGACGAAAAATTCACTTCCCAACTTTTCTAAACCTTAAAAGGTTTACGCCCATTTAATTAACAGGGTGAAAAATGTACCGACGAAGTAGGCGACTCAAAAAAAAAAAAAGAGATACCGCGCCTTTTTTTCACCCGCTATTATCATCGCGTTATACGGGGACGGGTCTCAATAACAAACGCATTTTTTCTTTCGGGGACAGTGTGCGGGATGGCGGAGGCAAGCCGTCGAAAACGTGTGCTACTAATTACCGCAATTTCGAAAAAAATGAAGGGAGAAAGAGAGAGCTGGTGGGGGAGAAAGGGGCGGGGGAAGAGATGCATCAAATTGCTCATATTTTCAACGAGTGGCGGCGGTACATAATAAGCAGCGCGGGTCTAAAAGTTCCACTGTCCACTAGTTCGAAAAAAAAGGAACCTCGCAGCATTTCCGACCCGAATGAAATTAGTCACCGTGCTACCTTTGACGCAACGGGAGTGTTTTTTTTTTCAAAAATTTCTTTCCTTTTTTCGCGTGTATATATATACAAATGCACCGGAGTGAGGGGAGTGTAAGGGAGGGGCAGGCATTTCGACCCTACCGTACCACTATTCCTATAGAGACAAATTTTCCCCTTTATGCCATCCTCGCCGAACTGACGAGCCATCATCGCCGCCCTCAACGCCATCTCGTCGCGCTTCCCTAAACCTGAATATACGTATCGGGTCCCTTAAGTCCGATCCTCGTCCCAATTCAAAACTCACCTTAACATTCTCTCCTCTTCCGTTGCCTCCCACTCCTCGATTGCCCTCATCTCCCTGCTTTAGCGGCCTTTCCTTTCTGTGCCATTATCTAACCCTCCCTCTTCCCTGCAACTGCACCCGCTTCCCATTTGAGTTCTCTACCCCTTCCACCGGATCACAAACCATCTCCATATGCCTAGCTGACGTTAACGTCTAACTTTACTCCGGGTTGGGTCCTCCGCACCCGCAACCTTCTCTAGTCTTTTGTCCCTCTCTCCCGGTGTCTGGAATACATTTCGTAACTCTTTCTGCTGACATCTGTTGCCACCTTCTGCGTCTTTCTGTCTCCCTCTGTATTCTCTCTCGTCTGTACTTCTGTTTTGTTTTTCAATCAAGCGCGCGATTATCTAAGCTTCATCGCATGGCTACCTATTCTTTAAGATGACCTGAAAGGTGGTTTATGCTCGAAATCATTTCTCTAGCCCAACATACCTTTCCCTATCATTCCCTCCATTGTACTGATGATTCTAAACATTTCCTCCTTTTATGTTCAATTTCAAAATCCTAGCTAAGTAAAGCATACCTTAATCGATCCCACTCAGATTTCGAACAAACTACGAGTAAGAACTGAATATTAAACGAAGGATGAACATTATCAATTCCCTAATCGCGTGGTTCATTAAACAACGAAGTATCGTTAAAACTGCAACGAAACACTAAAAATAATCGGAGTTGTTAAATGGCACACTGGGAATTTATGAACTACCAGTGGGGTGTAAAATGATCACTACTGGAAAATTTTTGGCTTGTTTTATTTCACTGTCATATAGTAATAAACGTAAATCTTACTCATATGCATTCGGCATGTACGCAAGAACATAAAGACTGATATCATTGACCCTTTTAGTTATCACTTTGTTATTATGATGGAAAAGTATCCTCCGGTACTGCACATCCGTGAATCAATTATTATAACCGCTTTTGTTTAAATCCTTAATATTTGTATTGATATTTAATTTTATCTGTAAAAATTTGATCTGAAATGTATTCTAATTAAAACTATAATTACACCTCACAATCATTGAATTATAAAATATAAGAATCCAATAAAATCTATCGTTTCTGCGGAAATTATTAAGTTATACTTTACTGAGTGATGAATCCATTCATCCATCGTGGAAAAATGTTTTAAGATGTACTTATTTTAATGCATTCATTTTATACCTGAAAATGTAAAGCAACGTATTTACTAGAGCGAGATTGAGAAAAAGAAGTCTTCTCTTTTATGCCATCTAATAATATAAATTAATAAGAAATCCCAAAAGGAAACAAATTCAAATGGTGAAAGAGAGGGAAAAAGAGAAGTTTATATGTGACAAAGGATCTCAAATTTCAATAACAAATTTCCAGGTATGAAATAGTCTTACTCGTTTATGTGTAGTGTAGAGAATTTTGAGTGCTATCTACGTATAGATACTATTATTACATCGTCGGTCATCATCGGTGAGCGTCTATGGACAAAGACTTCGCATTTTCCACACTTTAAAAATCTTTCCTTGGCCTCCTTCATTTTCCCTGGAATATCTCCATCATCGAATAATCCCGTTTCCCATTCTCGTCCACTTTCTTCTCCGACTTCATTTTCCTTTCTTCTCCGCCTAAATATCTCTCCGATCCTTTCTTCCGCCCCGCTTCGCTACCCCACTTCCTTCCGCCCTCCACTCGACCCTTCCACCCCCACCCAAAGAGCACTCCGAAAAAGGGATGCTAGCCATAAAAGGAAGCCAGAGAGAGATAAAATGGCGAATTGAAAAGGGAGGACGAGAGAGGGGTGGGGTGGCGAGTTTCGGAGGAAAAAAGGAAGTCATTTGCTTAATACTGCTCACTGTTACAGACCAGCAAACCGTTTACAAAAATTATCTGCAGGAATTAGAGGACGGGGGAGCTGAAGGAGGGGCCTGGAGTGAGCGGCCTTAATATTATAAAGAGAGCAAACATGTTTCAATCCAGCCTCCTTTTATACTCCTCCAACTTTATTCTTTTTTATCCTCCCCTTCTTCCGATTCTTTCTTATTATTCCTTTTCCCCCTCATTTTCTCCCCCTCCAATTATCCGCCACGCTGAATCCGCCTTACGTTTTAAAAACCTTGCTTGGATTCCTCCCCCCGTTTTTCCGGCGCTCTTCTCGCCTGCTCCCCTAATTCTCTCCTCCTTCAAGCATTCTCGTGTCCATGTTTCCACAAAGAGGTCCTCTTCTCGTCGTCATCTCCTCCGTTTCTCACACAATTTCCTTTCCCCTTCGACGCATCCACGTTTCCGACCCGACTCTCCTTACGCACGCATTATAACGTTTTTCTCTTTCGCCCTCTTTGTGGCCCCGTTTTAGCGGCCTATTCCTTATTACCGACGTCTCTTTTCTTCTCCTTTTCCTCTTCGTGCCTCGAGCTTTTCCTCGCCTCCGTGAATGCCTGTCCAACTCGCTGTCTCGTTCTCTTGAACTTCTTTTGTTTATTTTTTTGTGAAGTTTAAATTTGTTTTGATTTTTTTAGAAATATACCAATTTACAATAAGATACTAGGTTAGGTGAAAGAGAGGCCCACTCGGGCCTAACCTCGCCATTAAAGGGTCAAAAAATAATAACAATTTCCATTCTGGAATGCTAAGCTCGGAAATGTAACGGAGACTTATATTGAAAATCTATTAGAATAGGTGATGAATAAAAACATTTTTTACCGGTACGTAAACCTTTTTATTTTTAATTAAATAAGTAACCTAAATTAGAAGAGAGAAAATTCTTCCTACAAATGAATTATTTGGCTTCCAATTTCATAATTTTTTCTCATAATTAGAATAGGGCGCAGGGCTCCAAACTGGTACCGAACATAAGCCAAAACTGAAAAGAACAATTTTTGTGTCGAAAACCCGTTCTTCATTCCGTTCCGATTTCCGATTCCAAATAATATCATTTAATTACGCGATAACGAAGGGAGTAATGCTACATGTGGCTAATATTGATTAACATTCAGCTAAAATTAATTCTTCACATTAGGATTTTGCAGACCTAATTTTAGGATCGTGGTTTCTTTAGCGTTGCAAGTTTTATTCTTAAGATTTTATTTAATCTCATGTAGATAAAATATATACATAATAAAAAAAACCTTCCGAATAGTGCGCAATGTTTTTATAGACTGGGCGAAAAAACCGGTTCAGACGGAGCAAAACCGGAACCGAAGCTAATTTGTTTTTTTATTTAACCGGAGTGGAAACCGGAACGAAAAAATATTACGGTTCGATGCCTTGATGGGGTGTAGTGGAAAATAGATTTCATACAAATCATACAATTTTGTTATGCGCTCTGTGATGATAATGTTATACGAAAATAATGTAAACTATTAACAATTTACTATCTCGTATGCTGAGACACTATATAGTCATTGCACAATTAATAGTTAGTGATATCTTGTTACTATTAAAGTCATAAAACACTGCTTTTTCAAAGTGTTTCAAAATAATTATTACCTGAGAATCAGGAAATGTGTGGTTTTGGTATTTAATTTAACAGGCGGCAAATTATGCTTGCACCCGGGCGGAAGATAAGCTGGGCGCGGCTCTGACAGGAGAAAAGAGAATTTTCATTTTGGGTGTTGAACTTAAGTATTTTAAAGGAATAACAAGTGTGACAAGTAGCAAAATGACTGGGACTCGAACCCAGGTCTCCCATTTTCCGGACAGGTATTCTAACCACTGAACTACCATGCCGCGTCTCTTCCACTCTGTTAAGGGAATGCTTTGTGAGCAAGTTATTCCTTTGGGATCAGCCGCACGACTTCATCGTGCCAATAAGTCCACCTTTCCTTAATCCTTAAGCATTTTAACCTATAATCACCCTTTCACGTTATAATACAAATTTATTGAATTATCTGATTATATAATCAGATAAAAGTATTCCCTCAGCGAAATGTTTTTTTTTTTAGTTAACAGATACTTATTGAGAAAAACTTTGAGAATTTGGTTATGAATAAATACTCGTGAAACTCGTGGGTGGGGGGCTTAACCCCGTTAGCTACCCCTTCCGCCTCTGATTTATATAATAATAAAAACTCTTTGTAATAAGACTTAAGAGACTAATGATTTTAACCTAGACAATAAGTACCTATCAACATACTTTTAAATAATTTGTACTTTAATATACATTTAATACATTTTTACTTATTTAAACTGATCCTCGAGTTGCATTTTCAATTATTATGAAAGCTACATGCTCCAAGGTCCTTATTACAAGGTTTTGTATCTCTCTTATCCTAATGCGATACTTAGTGTCAATTTATCCGATAATTTTATGGATAAGGATCGACCAACGTGTGCTCTCACAAGAGCGGGATCCTGTGTCCATTTTTGTTTCCCACGAAACATTGAAATAAAAAGTTAAACGGGTGTGTAGTACTTGAAACGTTAGCTTTTGTCATACACTAAATAACTTCAAATTTAGTACGATCGGACTTTGCAATTGAATCTCAGATAGAAATATCCCCTAAATAATCTTTTATTTTGAAATTCATCAATCAACTAAAAAAGTATAATCGAGAGACTGAAGGCTTACATTAGTTACATTTAATTTGCAAGTTGAAAATCGGAGCCAATAATCTCTAAGTAGTTCCATAGAAGCAGGTCTAGCGCAAGAAGCAAAATCATGAAGTTCTAAGACTGCTAGGTAATTTGTAGCCAAGTCTGAAACAATGAGCAATACCAATTGAAATATCCCTTGATTACCCAGAATATTTTTCTTCTTGTTTTCCTCATATTCCATGGACATTCCTTAATTTTCCTATCTCATCCTCTTAATTGCCCAGGTACGATATTTTCGTTTCTTAGTATGATACTCAAATCAGTTGAACCTATATATGCGATGGTTGTTCAATGTTATCAAAGACAACACCAATTGAAAGAATAAATTAACACCCAGTGAAACTAAAATAACGTTATTTTTATGACAATACTCATACATTTTAACTGATTATCGAATAAAAAGTTTATAGAATGATGAAATAATCGAATCTATAAAAGAATAGATTGTATCATATGAAAATTAAACTTTCACCAGGAAATTCAATCGAATATTTAAGTGCTAATACCTCTGCTAATAAAGTAAAAAGATAATTCATTCCGGATTCAACTCCTTAAGTCGAAATTTTCCTCAGACGACATGCGTTTACCCATGGAATCTCAAATCGTATATTACATCGTATTTACAATCGTAAATTTTGATTTTAAAACGCCCGCGCACGTCTGCGCGCATTCCCCAAAAACACTCGCTAGTCGAATCCAAAAAGAGTTAGTACGACTCCGTAGTCCAAAAAAATCGTTGACAGGATCTCGTTAGCCAAGGTATAACCCCATAATGAGAGAGTAATCCTATAGTTTTAGATATGAATGATGAAGAATCCAACTTTCCTCTCCTTTCATTCTCCCCGCTTTACATATTCCCCTCCTTACATTTCCCTCCTCCTTACATTCTCCCCTCCTTACATTCTTCTCCTTCCTTCACTCTCTCTCCACCTTCTCCCGTCCTTTTGCTACTCTCACAACCGCGCTTAACTCCGAACTTCCCCTCCCAAGAAGAAAAATAAACTCCCCTGCCCTCCCCTTACTTCCCTCTGCACTTATCTCATTAAAATTTCGCAACAGTGAGCACCACCGCTGGCCTCCCCGTTCGGGAGTTTGGAGTGCATCTGTGATGTGGATGTGAACTTCCTTGCGAGTGTGTGTGTGTGGGGCTAAAGTGTCGGCATGACTCTGACGGTTTAAGCCCGTATCCTCCACCCACACTACACCCCGCCCACTTCTCTTACACCGCCTCTTTCTACACCCCTCGCTTGTTTCTCCCGCCTTCAAAGCGGATAACTGTTGGTTCCTTCGACGAATTATCTCCCTTATCCCTTGTCCACTCTTTCTGCTTCAACCGAAAATCCGAAGTCGTCTTCCCAATGGCGAATTGCGATATCTTCCAACGTTTCAACATAAACCATAGAAGAAATGAAGACGTAGGAGTTTGCTCTTAGGGAAACGTCACGAACATTCCATTCAGAAAATTATCTATATTCAAGCTACCAGAATATCATCTTCACACAGATCACAATCGCGCATTCCTAAATTTCTCAACTTTGGTTATCCATTATATTCCCAAATATATTGTGAAATTTATATGTAGTACCACAGGAAGGCATCCATTAAAACTCTTACTAATTGTGCTGACAGTGCTATATTGCTACCATCTATTCAAGCTGGTTTCTCTTCATGCTTAAATTAAACGCCGCGATTAAGGTAACAGAAAAGGAATCAGATTAAACAGCGTTAGAAAGGGACACAGCTTCCCTCTGTCTTTTAATTTCAAGCACGTGCAAAGAAAATGGAGAAAAGAATGAGGGATATGGGAAGGATGGATAATCAAGCAACAATCAAAACCATTAGGATAAGCAGACGACAAAGCTATTGTACTTGATTCTGAAAGTAGTTCGCAATGATGATATTACTGCATTTAATAATATAGTAAGGGGTTTTGGTGAGATAATATGTGTCTGATAAACTAAAGTCATAACATTCAATGGGGCAGTGCTTCCCAAACAGATTACCGTGCTACAATCCCTTTCCGTGATTAAGCTCGAGGCGCACATTGAAAAACCTACGATAATTATTATATTCTAATCGTACACGTTACCATGTCCTGATAAATGGAATATTTTTCATTTGTCTTTTGGTACAGGATAAAGAAAAATGTATCATTCATTCACTTCTGTCTTATTCATGGCTGTGATAATACGAAAGCTTCTGAGGTATGAGTGATGCTGAAAAATTGCGTTGATTAGGGTCTCTCCTTTTTGAATGGTACGAAAAGTGTTACTTGTAGAGTCATTTCACTTCACTTACGTGGACTTGTTCCGTTTACGGTGTTCTGTCTCAGAGACGAAAGAAATGGCAAACTACCTCACTCCTCATCTTGCCTAGTCCCCTCAGCTCCCTCTCTAAAGCTTTTTGTAGTTGATGGTGGAGGGAATGAGGTTTATACCAGCTTCCGGGCTGAAGACTGTACAGACTCGCAAACGTCTCATTATTTTGGCAAGAAAATTGTGATGAGAAATATTGATGTTTACTCAACGTGTGTCGATTTCCTTTTTACTATTTTACAATCATACTCGTACTTAAATCATCAGGGGTGTGGATAAAAACACCTCGAAGGTTCAGTCAGGACGTCAATGTGCCGTGGAAGAATAAAATTGAAAAGTTAGTAAGGAGGGAAAGTAAGCTATCAAGGTAGCCAGAGAGAAACAAGTGAGTCTGTGAGTGAATATGCTGGTTTCCTTCGAAATCAGGGTGGATCATATAATCAGGAGGTAACAAGTTGAAGTATTTAAAAGTGCTCCGACAGCTGAGGTCGTTTCGTACCAACCACCAAACACCCAGAATAGAAACCGGGATCACTTTCACCAAAGAGGAACAAGCTACCATTTGACTATCCGGGAGTCCCAGGAGGTTACAAGAAGACAACTACTTCCTAGAGAAGAATTCCATACTTTTGTAAAATTAGCTCCCTCAACCTGGTGACTAGGAACCCCCTGGACTATTTAAGGCTTAGATTTAATGAAGAGGCCACAATAAGTAATGAAAGTATTACAATCTATGAGCCAATGCTTTCTACAGATTGAATTGTAAGGCAATAACCAGTCGCTTAAGTTGGTGTGAGTTATTAAGTTGATAAATAGATGCGAATGCGATCATCATGTCAGACCTAATGCTCATGTTTGTTACCATTATCATTATCGGAAATTCCGAGAAACAGATAACCGCGCTCTTCTCTGGAACAAATGACGCAGGTCTAAATAAGAAACCCGTTCCCGATCGCATAACACATCTGGTGAATATTAATAGTCTCAAATCATCCAATCAAATCTCCCAATCCATGAACGACGAATTCTTTCTGCGGGAGAAAGAACCAACACATCTATCTCTTTGCGTAAACAGCTATCACACATCTTAACGTACTCCATTATGAAACGTGTCGTCAATAGAGACGAAACAGATTGTATCATGAGTATGAACGTTGGCTTCTCTATTACTCAATAATATGGAAGACTTAGGCTCAAGAAACATTCCGCCAAGGTATATACCATTTCTAACAATAATACCATATGTATTTCTGAGAAAAAAATATTGCAATAAATATTATAAGCTGAAAGATAACCATATTAATTTTTTTCATATATATTTTTGGCATAGTAATTGCTTTTCTGTACGTTCTCTCTGCCTCCCCTCCATTTCAGAATAGTAATTGTTTTCTACAAGTTATAATCCTAAGTAAACTCTCCCTCCTGGTTAGAAGCAAATAGTAATTCAACTGTACCATGGGTTAACATGAAATTGTCTCTTCAAGGAACAAGGCTTTCTTTCAAGCCTTTAAGTGCACGCATAAGGGATTTCCATTGCAAGAGCTTAATCCGACGGCTAAATCTTAATTTCATCTAAATCGAGCAATCTTCTCACGTTTCACTGAAATTAAATCGTTGCTTACCATTTATTCTGGAAATAATCAGATATTTTACAAAGGCATGTTACATGTAATTATTACACATACGTATTAATATTCCTTATCACATTTTTTACAATCCCGTAAAATGTTCAGCCCTAAGGCTAGTTTGAGCCATATACTTTTTAACTTTATCAACAAAATGATTTGAGGAGGAAATGAGAGCTTATTTCGCAAGATGAGGGGTGAGTTCGAGAAATAGATTTCCTTTGTTTTCCACAGCCATGGATAAACTTAAATATTATGTAACCTGTTGACATTATTCATAAATATCATCTGAATAAATAACGTTTGATCAGGTATGGTAACACTGATTAGATTACCAGTAAAATATTTTAAGAAAACTCTGAATTGAGAATGCTGTTGAGAAACACATCAAAATAATAAATGTGCCTTTGCTAAAATCAATAAAATTATATACATTTTCTTAGAAGAAAATTAGGTGATAGAGAAACCTTGGTTTCTCATATTCATTCTTTCTTTAATTCAAACATAGGCAAACCTCAGATCGATGATTATGTACATTGAGCTAGAATGTTATAGCTGGAACAAGCTCCTGAAAGTGTGGCACAATTAGCTTTTGAATTACTCTTTTCATAGCATACAATGAAGAGTGACCAAAGTTGATGTAATTTATCAGCACCGCTCATACCTCAGAACTTTCATACTTCCACCACTTTGAACATAACCGAAAGAAAAGTAAATGAAAGATGCGTTTTTCTCCTGTGTCCTGTGCCAAATACGAGTGAAAGCTATCCCATTCATCAAGCAATGGCATCGGGAACATGGAAACACTAAAGGATGCCAAAGAGCGCGTTAAGGATGAAGAAAGGGGTTGAAGGCAGTGGAGAAAGGGACAAGGGAACGGGGAGAGAGCGAGTAATCTGGTTTGTTATCCTTTGCCTCTGCCGCATTGGAGAGGGGCTGTTGAAGACTCTTCCTCCGCTTTCCCACCTCACCACCTACCTCGCTATTTCACTCTCCCCATTTGGGTGGGGGGAGGCAAATCCCTATAAACTTCCCACTCCACACTCCCTTCTATCTCTTTAGTTTTCGACCGACTCTGCGACCCTGTCACCCCTCGCCTCCTCATGCAAATTCCATGACATTTAATGCACCGCTGGGTAATTGCGTTATAATCTGAGACGAAAAGAGGAACATCACAGAGGATGGCTGGGGGTTGGGGGGAGGAGTGGGTAGGGTTGGGGAGTGAGTGATGGAGGAGGGGATGCCAAAGGGACTGTAGTAATAGGGGAAATGAAAATGGCTTTAAAATGAACCGGGGAATAAAAGAGGGTTTTTTCATTGGGTGAACGATGATTTTGGAATACGGAGAAAGACAGATGGCTTAACTTCCGTCGGTTTCTTTGTGAAAATTCCCGTCGAAATGCACCAAAATGATTCATTTACGTTCTGAAAAATATCTTTTTCCTCGTGCGTCATTCGTATTTTGATAATTTGGTAAGATTAAGTGATACGTTTAGGAACATGCCCCCTGGAATTTGAATGCGGATGCTTATAAAGGATCTCAACATTTTTCTGCTTGTCTTTCATTGAAAAAATCTACACATGTTACCTTCTATCTTACTCAACGAATGCCACTTATATATGATGTATCAATTATTTATTTATTTTACCATTACGGTGAGGTTAGGCCAATTATGATCAACGGTAGGGAGAAATAATGTCGGTGATGTAAATTAATGCGAGATTTTATTGTAAACAAAGGAGAATGGAAGGAAAATAACAGATATGTATTACGATGATAAGGAGTTGTTCCCTAAGGATAAGGACAAGAAAAAAGAAGAAAGAGTTCCTAAAGAGAAGACACGAAAGTTGATTTGAAGTATATAAGGAGGTATGCAAGTTAAAGGATGACTAGATATGTCTGAAGCCAAGAATAAATTCAAGGTTGATAAAGTATGCAGGAATATTATTCATAAGAGAGACCTAACTAATTTTCCCGATAGGGAATAACGTGATTAATATTTAGGTTCTTATATGTGTCAGGAGAAACAGTAGTGTGGGCAAAAATTCTGCTTTACGTAGAAATACTGTGAAGAGTACGAACGCGAATGTATCTAATAAATATGAAAACAGAAATGTGCTTCCCTTATGTCTAACCTCTTCCTTTTTCACTACCATGTAAACCCAATTCCGTTTGTCTTGCACTCATCTACCAATACCGAACGTTTATCTTTCGTATTTATGATGCATCAAACATTCACGAGAGGAGAAGTCTATGTATAAAGACAAGCAGTAGTAATTGCCATCTACCTCCAGGACCGCTTATACACTCTCTCACTTCTTCTATAGCCAACCTTCCTTATTAATTATAAATATGAAATATAATAATAGAATGGCAAAACTCAGAATCTGAAATAAGCAGAGCGAACTATAAACAAAACCACTTTCTGGATATTTATTCAACCCAAAAAAAAATTTCTGATCGTTTTGTAAATTTGAAACCTGGTGTTATGCCAAAAGAAGGCTCCTACGCCAACGGCTTGGGTTTTGCTACGTGAAACCATTAACCTTACTTAAAGCATATCAATTGAATTAGTAAAGCTTATAAGGAAGCCCTAAATAGTTACACTATGAGGCTGTGAAAAGCTTCTTGTTATATGACATTTTGTAATGTATATTCCACTCTTTTTTTTCATTGACATTTCCAAATCTGATATCTTTCTTATTTCTTATGTTAATAACAGAACAAGTTAATTACTTCCTGTGAAAGGTAATACTGACGACACAGATAAAAATACTGGCAAAATTTAATTAATTCTCAAAATTATATATCAAACTCTGGTCCTAAATGTGTAGATGGATATTGGAAACGAAGGTAACTCTTGATTCCGTTATAAGACAAGAAGAATTTCGGAGATGGGTGAAAGATCGGAGGACGAAACAAAATCGGATGGGAGACATAGGAGAGGAACTAAACTATATCTAATTCTACGATAAGAAAATACTGAAAATGTCAGACGAGTCTCGTGCTTCAGAAGCATAATGCCCATTTACCCAAACAAATTATAAAGTACAACCAAACAGGAAACGGAACGTTGGGCGATTGAGGATGGGAAGGCTTGAAATTTTTTTAAGGGAAACAGGCAAATCAACTATTAAACACGACTCTTTGTATCAAAAGATCCCCTCTGATTGTAACACGTTTCTCTTGAAGAAAGAACCACCAAGTTCGCTCACACATCACTTTGCATTGCCTACACTCCAGCTCTTCCTCCCGCTTACCTTTCTCACATTACCTCTCGCGGTCCTTTATCAGCTAAATTCCGTGTTAAAGGAGAAGCAATTCCCCAGCCTCCTCATTTCTCCCAATCATCATTACCTCATCTCACATCAGTTACTCATCTCTCAGACTCTCTACCTGCGGAACCACCAAGTTTGCGGGTTCGAATTTCACCTAGGGAGCCATACTTTCCCCTGCTAAACTCGATTTATAAATACGCGCCCCGTGTAACGGCGTCGTTCATGTACTTTAATACACATAAGAGGGTTGTGTTTGCGCATAATCAAACCCTGCAGAATATCCACCAGAGCGAAGATCGGGATCCCTCCCCCGCTCCAATGCGGTATTCCCCCCTCCATCCCCTTTGGCAACAACTGTTTGTTTCCACAAGTAATCTCCTTCTTAAAGACATCAAAGCGATTCTTTCCGCCCCGAAACCGTCTCCCTCGCCTGAGACAACACTTATATAGACAGCCGCCAAAGTTACGGAACTCTGGATCCATGCTTCTTTACCTCTCCACTATTCATTCCAGCTCCTCTTCTATTCGCGCATCTTAACCATTCCGCTTCCTCCTCGCTGATTCTCTACCTAAAACTTATTATCTCGATCCTTAACCTTCCCCATTTCGCGGGAACAGGATCTCAAGTTGTCACAGTACAACTCTGAAGAGTGGATGAAGGGTTTTCATTAGGAGAGGGAAAACTTTTGTCATTGGAAGCTCGTAGGCTTACCCAGCTAAGGCAAGCGCGCTATAAGAATATAGCATTCCAACTGAGATGCGCTCAAAGAGTCACAGATATATATTCTAGGGAAACGACTCTAATTGGGAATTGAATATCGAAAGAGCATACAAGTATTGGTAAGCTAACGGCAATTGGGCTTTGGGCGAGCACTGGCAGGTCCTGCTTCGGCAAGTTAGGCTTCAGGGCGCAAATTCGAGGGGGACAGTCAACTGCTCTTTGTAGACTTCGAAACTAGTTGAACTAAATTCTTTCTCACAAATTTAAATCTAACTAAAAAATAAACCACTTTTGGGGTTATACTCGACAAAATGAGCTTCATGTTATCTAAAAAAATACTCAATAACTATCTGTTTGTTTAAGTAGTCTATCCCAGGCTTAGTATTACCTAAGAAATTGAAAAGGCCATGTTTCCAAAACATTTGCGGTGGGATTTTCCGTTCTCCAATTTGTCATGGAGTAGAATTCCTTGAGCAACGCAATATACCTTGTAGATTTTACTTCATACAGGATCGACTACTCGAAAAACCAACGATGTCTAGTACATACTAATTTAGGATAAAAGTCGTTCTGAGTCGGGTAAGAATAGGTTCCCCAAAGGTGTTCAATTTTAGTTCTTTTTAAATCTTATAAACTCTAGCACGGCTACAAGAGTAGAAAAAATTGATCTAGAATATAACTCCAAAAAATTCCTGTAAGTTGCAAGATGATATATCTATAGGATATAAAACTGGGGTGTGCTTTCGGTTTGGATTGGAATGTTATTATTGTTAGCTTAAGAAAGAAAGAAAGTTTTACTAATATTTTCTCATAAGTATGTCATCATTTCTTCTAAAATTGCAAAACGTTTATCAATCTTGNTTGATTATAATAGTCATTATTGATTTTCACTAAAAAGTAGCGGCCCATTTTCAACAGAAACGAAAGATATCAAGACAAAGAGGAGTAGATATTTGAGCAAATGATAACGATATTTTTTAGAGATAATTTTATCGAATCTCAATAATTATCATGAAGTCCTTTTAACTATATGCTATGTTAATGGAGTAGATTTATTTAACAGTATTGCATCGAATGATGTGAAAAGCTGCAAATATAAGTGTATCGTTTAATTTGTTCAATAATATTGCGGGGAAATCAGGAAAACTAATTATTATCTTTCTCTTCATATTAAAATCAATGTAAAACCCCGTGCAAATGAAATCATTAATCAATTTAAAGTCAACGTGTCGTGGCCATGTTACATGAAGTTTCAACAAAAGCTGATTTTAGTTGAGTAACAAGAAAAGCACTGGAAAGTGTTGAATAGTTGCTTACTCCCCTTATGTTGATCCATAGTACTATGTAGGATATTAAAAATTCATTCCATGCATCCAGCTGTTCTCTACATAAACACTTCAGCGCAATCTCTATGTATGCGCAATGTTGGCTTGAATGTATTGTTTTAGAGGTATCTCCTGTATCTCTAATTTTCTAGAACTACTATTGATAGATTGATAGATGTCTTTTGTATAAATGCTGCTGCTAGAGGAAGCTTATTCCGGCACTATTAATGAGATATGCTATTTTGTTGTATACATTTCCTATGATATTCTTCCCAAAATATTTCTATATCCGGAAAAAAGTTAATACGTTTCCTCCATGACATAAGTTCTTTAGTTAAACTTTTCATTCCTTTTTACAACAATTTTGACGAGAATAAGTCTTAAGCAGGAATAGGGTAGAAACGAGAGAGAGAGAGAGATTTTGCACTCCGAGGAAGATGCTCTAGTATATATCCCGGAAACAAGACATCATCTCATTAGAACATTTGGGAGACATAGGGTTAAAGTCATAACTTTGCTCCCCATTTAGTATTCCCTCGCTTTGAATTATGCACAACTTGCGGTCCAATCTTAAGATGTCGACAAAGAGGCGGAAAGGCGCGGGGAGGAGATATTTCTGACGAATCAAAGGCACCCACGCGGCGCTTAAATGTAACAGACATTTTGAAATTTTGGGAACTTTGGCCAAATGCGAAAATATCGTCATCTGAATTAGTATGTAACTCAAACGTCACTGAAAAGAGCCGCGGAATATATGAACAAGAAGGTCGGG
The DNA here is from genome assembly GCA_000376725.2 of Ladona fulva. NCBI lineage: Eukaryota > Metazoa > Arthropoda > Insecta > Odonata > Libellulidae > Ladona > Ladona fulva. Next base: position 390,022 of record KZ308165.1, read on the forward strand.
GAGTTGACTCAGATTTTGGCAGATGATTTGTTTCTAAATAAAAGGAATGACTACATTTAATCCATTCAGGTATCAGCGAGAAAAGTCTAATCTACTCGTCGTCGACATTGTGGATGATGGAATTCCTGCGGCATTTTCTTTACTTCCTTACTGTTATATTAGTTTATACTATATTTTATACTTTATTTTTACTAATTTCGGATATTTTGTCTGTTAGACTCATTTACACGGTTAAGTAGAAATAAATGGGAAATATTATACCTTTGTTTTCTCAACATTTCAGTTAACTTCCGTGCCTAATATCGATGCCTAAGATAGACATAACGCGGCTCAAGTGGGACCCAGTCGATTCAGAACTGATTGTCAAATATACTACGAAATGAATCAAATGAAAGTCATGCAGCTGATCCCAAAGGAATATGTGAAAATAGCGCCATGACTGGGACTCGAATCCACGTTTCCCACTTTCCGGGTAGGTATTCATAGCTTATATTTGCAAAAAAATGTTTCAATTTCCACCATCTCTTTTTTTTTATAGCCTCTCATACTTTAAGAATCTCTTTACATTTTGCAAAATTTGATGTGATACTTCTGCGTACTTTTGTGATTTACCAACAATTTTGAATTTCAATTTCAATGTAGAAAGGTGTGAAATGTGCGGCATTCACCTTGAATCCGAAGGTTTCGCAGAAGTAAAAAATAGAAGTGCAAGAGAGTATTGGAGTATTGCCATTTTAGTGGTTAGTATATAAGCTCAGAAAGTGGAAAACCACTCGAGTTACAATCCCAGTTATGACAATATTTTCCGATTCTGTATATCCTTGTATAATTTAGACTCAAGGGTAAATCTTCCATGATAACTTTGGTGAATAATTGGCAATAAAATAACTCTTCAATCTCACATTCTTACATACATACAAAAGAGAGCTAATTTGAATCAAGAAAGAGAATATTGTTCTTCCGCTATCCGTTTCGGCGATCGTGGAGACACAACTGATATATAATTACCTTCACGGCTGAAATTATCGCGTAATTCAAAGAAAGATAATTGGAGTTCTCCTTTATAAAAGGGCGGAAAAAGAATAAAGTAGTGCTCTACGTCTTCCCAGGTTTCTAAATTACTCCTACAAATTAGACAAAATTATACCTGGGAGCGCGCTTTGATCGCATCTCTTAATTCCCTGCGTTGTATTTGGAGACCGAGAAGAAAATTAATCTTAACAGTATCGCTGACGAGTAATTAGATGGGAAAGATTTTCATGAGGGGAGAAATATGCAGTGGCAATGGGTGGACTTGACTTGACTTGTTGTTTATTTATGCTGGGCCAGATGAAGCCGAGTGGAGTGGTGGAGGCAAGTTGAGAGGGAGGAAGGAGGGTTCTTTTTGCAGGGGAAGATTTTACACGATGAGGAGGAATTGAAAGAAGGAAAATCAACAATCGGTGTAATTTTCACGGTAAAACATTTATTATTTAAATTGGAAATTAATTATACATTTATAATTATATTACATTATAATTATATGTATTGTTAAGAATGAATTATTCATTAAGTAGATATTAAATATATATTATTTAGTTTAATTTATATCTATTAATATGACGTATATAATATTATTTACCTGAGAAATAAACCTATTAAATCAGTGCAACCTTCATAAATGCCTCTCCAATGACATGATATAGATAGATAATCACGAGCAATTTGAAGGAATTTTAAGGTTTAGTGTAGAATTTTATTTAGTTATTAAAAAAAGAATATGCATAGTGGAAATTACAAAGTGATTTGTTCTTATTTTTCATAATATCTTTCTACAAAGTTCAGCTAGTAATAATTGATTATAATAGTCATTATTGATTTTCACTAAAAAGTAGCGGCCCATTTTCAACAGAAACGAAAGATATCAAGACAAAGAGGAGTAGATATTTGAGCAAATGATAACGATATTTTTTAGAGATAATTTTATCGAATCTCAATAATTATCATGAAGTCCTTTTAACTATATGCTATGTTAATGGAGTAGATTTATTTAACAGTATTGCATCGAATGATGTGAAAAGCTGCAAATATAAGTGTATCGTTTAATTTGTTCAATAATATTGCGGGGAAATCAGGAAAACTAATTATTATCTTTCTCTTCATATTAAAATCGATGTAAAACCCCGTGCAAATGAAATCATTAATCAATTTAAAGTCAACGTGTCGTGGCCATGTTACATGAAGTTTCAACAAAAGCTGATTTTAGTTGAGTAACAAGAAAAGCACTGGAAAGTGTTGAATAGTTGCTTACTCCCCTTATGTTGATCCATAGTACTATGTAGGATATTAAAAATTCATTCCATGCATCCAGCTGTTCTCTACATAAACACTTCAGCGCAATCTCTATGTATGCGCAATGTTGGCTTGAATGTATTGTTTTAGAGGTATCTCCTGTAGCTTCTCCTGTGCTGTGAGTGTAGTGAGTACAGCTCACACCAAAATATTGTAGTGAACTGTACTTATAACAGTTTGAATAACGCCGACCTGAGGTATGTGAGTTGCCAGAAAAGGTGATGAGGGGAAGTAGATAGAGAGATGAATGGCCCTTTTATTGGCGAGGTTAGGCCCATATGCGCCTCTATAACTCACCTCGTACGTCGTTCTAACATGTATAGTGGTTAATATAAAAAGAAACATAAAAAATAAAGGAGAGGGAAAACAAATCTTTGCAACTTTAAATTGAAGAGAAAAATCCTACTTTCTGGGAAAAAAACATACATAAGAGTTGGAAAAAACCACTAAAACACAGTAAAATAAAATACTAAGCAAAAAAATAAAAGAGTCAACAAAAATTAGAAAAATTACACAAAAATTCAAAATAAAAAGTGACAAAGAAAAAAAAAAAACGAATAAAAGTGCCAAATGAGTATAAAAAGGAGTTTATAGAAAGAATAACTGCGCCTTGCATTATAGTACACACCCTAAGACATGGAAGAGAGAGAAAGGAGAAATCAAAGTAGGAATGGAAGCAGATTAAAGAGGCGCGAAGAAGCAAAGCCTGGAAGAAGTGGGGAAAATTCGGGAGAGGATCAGGGACAAGCCTAGCTGTGGAAATATGTGGGTGCAAGAGATTAAACGAAAAAGAGATAATAAGGTTGGCAGCGGTCGCTAAGGATTGGGGACTTCATTTATCCTGTGGGCGTCGCCTCCTGGAAACATTCCCGCCCCTTCTGGAATGATGCATAATGCTCATACCGTAGCATACGGGACGAATATAGCTGCCCCATACTATTACCACGTACAAGGCTCACCGCTACCCTTTCTCCGTATTCTTCCGACCCACGACAATATTTGGCCATCCGCGGACGTCATTGCGTGCGTGCATGTCCGGGACACCTCCGTGAGACATTCATCACGAGAATGCGCACAAGCCGAGTTCATTTGTTTCGAGGAAGGGTGGTAAAGAGGGTCCGAGAAAATGTAGCAGCTAAGATTTAAGGACTGCATTCACACGATATTTTGTGGAATTCATAGCCTAGTTTTAGGTCCACCTAGGTAAGCTTCTTTGCAATCAAAAACTACCTTTGGGGATTGGGTATTTAGTAATCAAATGGTCAGTATATATTTTAATATCCTCAGACAATCAATCTTTCTGCTTGAAATCAATTCAAATGGCAGAGAAAAAGGCTGTATTTTTTGGTCGTGATAGCTCAGATAACGAGTAACCAATTTACTGAGTCTTTTCCCAATAGTTTTTCGGATTCGTCTAGCAAATGCTTTTGTAGGTTCGCACGCATTTTAGTTCGCAGAAGAAATCCAAGATGACCAAATGAAAACGGACCAACTATATTGTTGCTTATTTCGGAATGTGTGTCCTAGTATTTTTGTGGTTTTTATGCGTTCTTTTTCATTTGGAAAACAATACAAACTCCTGTTTTGGACAGCTAAATTTCGTCTAAAAATGTAATTATGGAACACATTTAAGTAATGATTCGGCGCAAAATATTTCTTAATCAATATTCGCAATATTCGCAATATATTCGCAAAATATTTCTTATTACTTAAATCAATTCAAAAATGTACGAAGTAAGAATTAATATCCGGCAATGGTTTCAAGTTAAATTTCCATTGCCAATTTTGTACATCTCTGATTAAGATTCCTTTACTTACTAAAATCTTTTCACTGAACCGGTTTATTTTATAGATGCATGAAGAGTATTCATTACAAATGATCTTTTTTTAAGTGTTGGAATTAACATAGCATATTCATTCTATCAATCTGCAAAATATCATGGGAAACTTCATGAACTCACGTTTGCGTTAAAGACCGGGTTATAAAAGCGAGCAGGGCTCCCGAATATCCAAGTTAATAGCGCATTCGCCTTTGGTAAAAGCGCCCCCGGGTTCAGTTACTGGTGGGCGCCGATGTGCGCGAAATGACGTTAGTTGTCGAAGTACTTAAAAAGCACTTTAAAAGGAGCGAAAAATACTAATCCTAGTTACAAGCTGTCTTAAAGTCTCACTTGTGACGACTAAGTCCTGTTTGGGGTAAATTGGGTAAATATATTTTGTTTCTAAATTTGAGCGACAGTGACGTGATGAGAGTCCGCTGTGTTAAATAATCGAAAATGAGATAACAGATGATGGTCTCTTTGCACTCAAGTGCGCGCATAAGATGTTTCCAACCCCAGCTGATTACCCTTTAAACGAACAGAATGGAAAACTGCCAGCCAATCCGCCAATCTGGAGGATGAAAATATGGAAGAATGCTTGGGAATTACTGCTAAGGAAACGTAAGATAAAGATATAATAGAAACTGAGATACATGCAGGTTCCTACTTTCTACGCAAGTCCAGAATAGCACTTGGCACAGTTAATGAACTTTAACTCGAACCTTTGGGCGCCTCTGATCCCAAGCTGGAGTATAACTGATCGTTGTCTTTACGATTGACGAAGCGATTCTGCGGCCTTTGGTATGAAAATAATACTTTTCATTTATTTGATTGCAAACCTAAGAATAAGCTGTCACTTTTCATAGATTACAATTGGTAATAAATCAGTTACTACGAAAAAAATATTCAAAATGCATTCGTAATTCAACCTCGGGAACTCTGAGATGTTAATATGTTTCTAGAGTCTCCAATATCCGTAAAATTATTATCCGATAGTCGCATGAGCTTCACTGTATATTTATATGTAAGTAATTTTTCCCGCAGAGGAAATCCGGAAGATGGAGATTTGCTGTTCACACACACTGTCACTTTACTAACGTACATACAATAAGCAATTTAAGAGATAGCATTTGCTGAAGTTAAGTATCTCTCACAATGACAGCGACTGAAATGGAATCCCTCAACGAAGGTGTAACTGCGTGAATGCGATGGTAATGAATGAACAAAAAATCAGAAAACAGGGATAATCCAAACTTTCTCTTCAATTTCTTATGACAATCATAGTTACTTCGAAGAGAGATGTAAATAACGAACGAGCATCTGCGCAAGCGATAAGGTATTACCTTTAGAGAAGCATCAACAACGTAAAATATATAAATAAACAATTTGTTATCGTTTTCGAAAATATTCCGTTATTTTCAATCGTTTCATTGACTCGTTAAGAGATTAAAAAAAATCTTTTCATCAGCGATGATTTCATTGTAATCGTATTTCCGCTGCTACAAGAAAAGGTATAACGCAAGTCCTGCTTTTTTTAGAACGCGAAAATACTAATTTCTATGAATTACACAAAATTATGCTCGGATAATCCGCCTACGGATAAGCGGGAATTCATTGTATGTACCACTGACCCGAAATGTCTTCCTAATAGTCACTTTTTGGGTGATTTTGACCCGCAGCCGAAAACGGTTACCGATGCCTGTTCTGAAACCTACACTTCTTAAACGCTCTTTATCTTGACTGCACAGGGGTAAGCATAATATACCACTGAGATCCCGGACTAGAATCCTGGTTAGATTACGGTTGTATGTGTATGTTGACACAGTTTTAAGTGTTAGAGTTGTTTCCCTAGACTTAAAAGTCCCCAATGAAAAAATGGTTATTATTTATACATTATTACAATATTATCATACTATTTTTATTCCGTGATTTTATAATAAAATAAAATGATCGTATTGTTACATGTAAAGTCTTACGACTCCAAAGATAATAGAGCAAAAGGTTGTGTTGTTGTGTTTTTTGATGACTTCAAAAACTGCTTCCCTGGACAATTAAGTCGTATGACTATGATAAAGTCAGATATAGTTTTAAAGGGATCGGCGTCTGTTCTTGGACCGCATTGTGGTTATGCTGGGCTATAACTCCAGGATTAAGCGCTTGTGGTGTATTACTGTGAGTGGTATGCGAGGAGGCTGGAGTCTCTAAGGTGGCACTGGACCATTGCCAATCGGGACGACGACGACGAAGATGAGACCGGATGAGAGCAAAAGAGATGGAGAGCAAACCGCATCCACATGGAAGTACATGTATGCGGTCAACCCGAGATAAGCTCTAAAGTCGGAGTTTCCATTACGACTATATAGTTATAATAATAATTAGCAGTAATTATTAGTTAAAATCAGCGCTGTAAAACTTTAAATGTAGCGAAACTAAATATTAATTTATAATTTGGTTAACGCAGGGGAAAAAACCTTGAGTTCAAAAGGGATATCGTAATGTTGAAAATAAAATAGAACACAAGCCCTTATCATTATTTATGTCTCTGAACGATGGTTTGCTTCTGCTTTTTCTAGAGATCTTCAACAAACGTTTACGTCGCCTGTTCCATAAAAAAATTACAACAGCACTATCGAGATGATTACATTTTACTTTATATAATACAGAATTTTTCATTGATTGAAAACCACCGAATTAAATCATCTTCATAAAATAATTCTGGGTATTTCTTAAAGGTTATTATTTTTTCTTTCCTAAAGGTTTACTAAATACATTTTTCATTATGGGCTAAAATCCGACAATGCCGGCGTACAAGTATAAATAATATGGTCTCCTACCTTCATGAATATTCCGAGTTATAGTTTGGAGTTGTCCTCTGCGGAGAAGTTAGTTATTCACTTCGCCTCAAAGGGTAGTTGCCCAATCTTTTATGCTACTGCAAAGGAAATCAGAAAAACGATGTAAGTTAGCTTTCTGATTCTTACTAGACAGTCAGAAAAGTTGCATTTTTCCATCTGAAAGAAACACAAAATGATAACGCTTTGCTCACTGGCGATGAAACCATCAAACATATGACAGTAGTGTCAAGAGAATTGTACATAAAACCATTAAATACCAACAACTGTTAAACAATAATAAACACCTAGTATGAGTTCTACAAGCACTTCGGCATTCATTGAAATGTGAATGTATACAGAGACTAGGTATAATAATACCAAAATATTTATATAAAAAACAAATAAATATATATTTTTTGATAGAACTCTTTGTGGTATTACACAATTCTGTACGTGAATTCTATTAAGATTTCATTATAGAGTACAATCATGTATCATTTCATTCTAAAATTGAGACTACCTCATACCGAATGATCAATAGGAACGAAAATGGAGGGTTTTAGAAATGTCACTCTATGCAACAATTCAAAGAAGAAGAAGAAGCGTATCGACTTGATGGAAATATAATGGGAAAATGTCTTAAAAGCGTTAAATGAAGAAAATATTCAATGATCCCAAAGTTAATTCAGGATAAATAAATGATAGCTTTTAATTATAGGTAGGTGAAACGAATAATGTAAAAGAATATAAAGCTGTTGAACAGCCAGTTGTCAGAGACAGCTTAAGAAATTTTGCTGATAAGATGTTAGAAACAACTAAAACGATATTTCTAGGCATCTCATTTAATGCGATCATATCGGTGGTCTATTAGATAGGATTAGAAAGTCAACACAAACTGTCAGATTAACATTTTTAATTAATTATGACGCAATTAATCAAATCTCTGATGAATGCAAAAGTTTGCATATCCTTGCATACACAATTTGCTTCAAAAATCCATAAATTTGTTTGCATATTCTCTTTTACTCTCCGCAACCACGTGGATTTCTTTATATTAGCATCTCGTTTATTTTGTATATGACGGCCTTCCCCTTATGTTAGTACCACTCACTTTTCCTCTCACTATCTTAGTCATTCTGCTTCCAGTAAAAGCTCCATACGTCCAAATCAACGCGTTTTGAAAATCTACATTCAATCTTTATCTTCTAGGCTCTTGATCTTCTCTTATTGACAAACATGTTCCTCGTGGAGTCCATTACAACTGCATTAACTCACACGTGCTCTACTGAAACCGGAAATAAACGCTTCCATTTGACAAAGTGGACACATGTGCAGCCTTTTATTTTGTTTAAATCACACGGTTAATTACGGTCTAAATTGATTATTATTGTAATTAAACTGCCGCAGAAGTCGCTTTTTCCCTCTGGGATGGAATACTATGCGCGTATCAATGGATATCTCTCCATTCCTCATTACAGCTTTCGCGAACTCCCAGACATACCGAAAAACCGCAAAACCTTCTCAAAGGAAGGTAAACTCCCCGAGATGGAAGCTTATCAAAATATTTACGAGAGCAGAACTTACCAGCAAGATAGTTGATTTTTTTTAATTTCAAGAAATAACGACCGCGAATTCGAGAAAATGAAAAAGGCATGTCGAGAGAAAATAAGCGGCAGGATAGATAGTTTCTTCTTGTTGTTTATTCCGTGTAGCATACCGGAAGCACCCATGCTTTGGAATTTGATAGGGATGTTGGTAGGGGTAATCAACCAACAGAGGTGGCTAATTCCCCGACCAAAACACACAACCACGCGTAGATATGCTATTACTTTTACATCTGTCAACAAGAAAATGTCTGCAACCCTTAAAAAAGCGATGCAATAGGGTCAGCAATCCACTCACCTTTCGCCATTCACAAATTTCTCCGCTCCATTCTTTCGGGAACCCGAGATACGCCGGCGGTGCACTTTTGGGCAAAACCCAAGACGGGGATATAAAACATATATACAGGTGTGGAAAGCCCTACATCCAAAAGCATCCCGAGTGGACGGATAAGCCCGAGAAATGAGATGGGAATGGTGTGGGGGAAGAAGGGAAAACGCGGGGAGGGACTCGGAGCGGAGGTTAGTATCCAAGATACCAAGAAGTTCGAGAGAAAGAGGGTTGTAAGTTGGTTTGGGGGGAGAGATGGGTATCTCGGGAAGGGGGGAATGGGTAGTAGGGGGCACAGGGGTAAAGATGGGTTGGCACTTATGAATAGCACGGAGAACTAGGTCTCATGGCATCTAATTTTGTCGTGAGACGACGTCAAGGGGTGAGAAAAAAACTGCGGGAAGGGGAAGGGAGAGGGAGAGGAGGGGTAGGGGGAGAGCTGCGGATTCATTCATTCATTTGTTCGTTAAGGGACTTTTGCCGTGGCGTGGGCGGGGCGCTGGGAAAGTCCCACGACGAAATATAGGGGAGGGGAAGAAAGTGTGGGGAGGAGAGAGTGAGTGAAAGAAGCGCGAATATTATGAAAAGAGAGAAATAAAAGTGGAAGAAATGTGGCCAGAGGGAAGCGGGAATTAGAAGATCGGAATTCCGAGTCGAAGAGAGAAATTTTCTGGAGGGGAAACAAAAACGTTGCGTATAATCAATGGTAGCACATTTGGCTGAGCGGAGTTGTAGTTCTGGTTGGTAAAATAGCTGAGTAAAAATTTGACGATTCCCAAATAACAGAGAATAAAAAGATATGAATATTCATGCGTACATACCTAAGTTATTTTATGTATCTGAAAGTGGCTTAAGAGGTCGAATTGTTCTGATTGGTGACCATTTACGGCGAGAATTTAAAAATAACTGCTAATTCTCGAGAACCCTACCACGAAGGTGTGAGTAACATACAATTGCGCAAGCTTAGGAATGAGAAGAATGGAAATGAAAAATGTTTCATAATGGTTAAGACGAGGTATAATAAATATCATCTTGTTTTGAGGAAAACTGCTAACTGAAACTACTCAAATCCACAATTTGCAAAATAGGAAAAGAAGCGATTTCTCGCAGACGAGGAATTTCTGGCGAATTCCTCCGGCACTAGCCTCTTGAGCTAGATTCTATTTGACCCACAGAGTTTATTCGCGGGGATAATTATTTGGAAGAAACAGTTTGAAAATTTCGAAATTTTATGAACGCTGTTTGTGGCGATGTGAAGAAATCAAGATACGGGCAATGAAGAAAGAGATAATGCAAAATTTTCTAAAGGCATGATTAAATTATTTGCATTATTAATGCTTGACCAAGCTAAAAATTATCCTTAAGATTGGGAATATGGTTATTAATTTATTAATGCCTAAAATATTAATGTCTTAGGAGAAAAATTCTACAATTACTCAATTCTGTTTCCATAAAATTCAACTCAGCCAAGTTTATTGCTATACTATTTTATGGAAAAATTGATGAATTTTATTTCAAGATGATATGCCTTAATCATCATTATACTTTCAAGATTGGTAAAGAAAAAGAATATTTTAATAACCACAAATATCAAACGAGATGAAATGAGGTATGAAGAGTTATAGCGACTATAGATATAGGATAGACTCGTTTTTGAGGGTTTATGGCAGCTTATTATAAATTGAAAAAGAGGAACGATCGAACGAAATACATGGTAATAAAATATAGCAAATGTTTCCTCAATCACAGAAACACATAATTGCCTGACCATAATTACGGTGCTTAAAAGGTTCAGCTGGTCTTGCAATCAATACATACAATTATTTATTCTTTAATGCATTAAGACGCCGAAAGCTAATTTTCTTTCTCAGAAACGAATTAGCTAGTTTTTGAAATCTCTTCTCCCATCATAAAAGATTTAAAAATACACCCGATACTGTATGATATACAGACAGCGGATGCAAATAAATAAACAGAAGATTTTGGTATTAAAAAGGGACCTCCAGTAACGTCTTGTTAAATTTGGGAAAGCAGCTGAACCGGAAGTTGCATGAAAATATGAAATGTTGAGGAGAACAGTGGATGAAATATGGCTCCATTAGAGTCATTCAGAATATTTAATTACGACTTTCATAATGCTGTGAAAAATGCTGGGTTTAACAGTCTAATATTCATAAAAAGAACATAATGATCCATTCTAGGTATGACAGCGGGAATATAACGCGCTAACCAACTTGAAAAATCCTATTTTTTCACCTTATGTTCGGGAAGGGAGCTTTTATGAGTTTGCTCACATGTTACAAACGCCGGATCTCTTACATTAAATCAGCTATATAACTGCTACATTTCAGCAGGGAAAAGATAGCGAGACCAACGGTTAAATGAACGCAACCTGTACAAAATATAGAAGAAGGTACTCATTCATTCAGAATTTTTGCGACATTCGATGCAAGTCTTCCAGGTCAATCTCTATCTCTACAAATTTTTATTTAAAAACCGGATAATTGATTAAAAAATAGGAAGATGTATTATAAATAATGGAAAAACTGGTTAAATTAACGTAATAATTAATTTTGCAGAATCTTTATCAGAGACGCCTACTCAGAGAAGTTCGTTTTTAACAATGATATCACTGCATTTTTGGGATTTCTGAACCTCCTCCTGAACCTTATTTTTATTGTACCCTACACCCCATATCCAATTATCCTGGCTCGAAAATACGGTTACTGCTAAAATATGATATTGGTATCTAACAATCAACGAAGTTTGTATGCAGACCCGGAGTTATTTATGTCGCAATACAATTTTTATTAGAAAATTTCATATTTAGTTGCGAAAAATAGCTTTCATAAAAATCATATTTTAATTTACGCCCATTGCGATGATCATGTTACTCGAAAGTAATGTTAGTTGATTGATAATTGATTGTTACCGATGTTTTGTGACCAATGTAAGCGGGGGAATGAAGTCATAAAACACTGATGCTCCAATGTATTTCAAAATAATTTTCACCTACAAATCAAGTAATGTTTGGTTTAGGAATCTAATTTTAAGGGGCAGCAAATTATGTTTGCATCCGGGTGGCAGATAGTCGGGGGGCGGCTCTGTTTGTATGTATGTATTTTCATTTCACCTTTCAAAGATTTCAGCGATAGAAAAAGAGAATAACTCTTGATGTCATGGATTTATCACCAAAATAATTTACTGCCTATATGGAAAACTGCATATATGGCGATTTTCTTTCATGCATAAAGTAGCTTGTATGCCAAATTTCTGACGGAGACAAAAAGTATACAAACCAATTTGAGATAACTGAAAGCTTGTTAAAGGAGTTTAATGTAAAGACCAACAGATTGGGAAAGATCCTCTAAATTTCGGTACAATTTTACAATTATCTTCGCGGAGTCCCAATGATGTTAAAACTATATTTTTGCATGATGTCTGTGGTTTGCTCAAAAAACCAAACGACAAGCGTGTTATAGTAGACGGCATTATTGGATTTCATTTCATTACAACCGCCTCTTGTTAGAGGCTATGCATCACAATCTGAATGATTCCAAAACTTATTTATAATAAAAACCCCACCCATCTCCAAAATGTTCCACCTTTATTCCATTCAGCAATGCCTGCCTTATTCATCTCTCGATCGCTTTATTTATATTCATTATTCTCCTGCTCCGTTCCTCCCACCATGCCTCCCTTTATTTTCTTTCTCCGCGAGAAAAAGAGAGAACCCTTCAGAAAAAAACCACCCCCTGCTTCGCCCACATCCAATGGCAGCTCGCACACCGGTAATGAATCCGGTGACTATAACACTTTACGGCCCATTGGCTCGGCTGAAAAATCTCGAAATCGCATTGTGGGCACGGTAAAACCCTTGACTTCGGGCACCCTACATTATTTTTGGAGTGTAGTTGGAGTGGAGAGCGTTGGGAAGGAGCAGGAGAGAAAAGGAGTTCGACTAATGGGAATTGATTTGGAGTTACCGGGGGCAGATACCACGAATATCGGAGAGGGTATAGACAAAGCTCTTCTCGGCGCGGGGGAAGTTTTTGTTCGCCCGGAGAGGCATTCGACAACGGAAACGGAATTATTGAAAAAAACTCGTTTAGAATTGAACGGAAAGGGTGGGAATCTCCTGGCAAGCAATCGAAGGAGGAAGGGGGGAATTTTGCGGAGGGGTTGGTGCCGAGCGAACGTATTGTCTTAGGAAGATGTGAAGGAGAGAAACATTCGAGTCGATCGTTATCCTCGAGGGGGATGGCGTCCTATTGAGATATAACCCCTCTTTGTGGTTTGCTCGTTAAGAAATAATAATTTCGCTGTTCCGCTGTTGGTGGGGATGAGCTCGAAATTGACCTCGATGCGATGCGCTGCAAGGTCGTGTTAACGAATGCATGCCGATGATGTGACAGATGCAGATTTTGGAGCGCTATTTTTTGGATGATTGTTAAAATTTTATATCTATCGGAGAAGAAATTCTTGATATTCTACAGCAGTAAACCTAATATACATAGAAAGCTTTTCTTACTTTTTCAACTGTTTTTCTTAATAATTCGATTGTAAAATATTGTCCTACACTGAAGGGAGACAACATTATACAGCCCTAATATTTTAGATTTATTAATTCTTTGAATTTAATATTCAAGCAAAAGTTTTTTCCAGCCATTAGTAAGAGTTAAACTTGAGTCTAAATAAATGTTTGATAAGGATATCTTACTTTCGAGACAGAACAGAAAATGCTTGCATGAACAATCCTTTAGTTTGGAATAATAATTCACGTGAAGCAACAAAACGTTGGGTAGTTTGCAGGTAAATGTATGACATGAAACCTGATGTTATAATAGAGAACAAAAATAACATTAGCAGATAGAAGAGTGAAATCAATTAGATCTATTATCTTAAGTCCTAATAAGTATGTACCTTTCCAAGCTATGAAATAGCCGGATGGTTATCCTGCATTTTATTCTTGTTGAGAGATAACTTAGATGCATATTTTCTTAAATTTCACGTAATTTTCAACGAAAAATATTTAACTTCGTGGTAGAAATGTTTCTAAATCGATACTATCAATTGAAATGAGGATAACTTCATTTTCTAAAATAATTTTTAAAAACATTAGAAACCAATGAAGGTACATCTCGCTATTAGAATTCTTAGAAAATCTTCTTAATTATTATTGTCTACATGTTTCACCTTATCTTAACATTTGAAATAAGGGAGACGGTAAGAAATTTCATTAATTATAAAATATACGATGAAATTCAGAAAGAAACCCCCCAAATTATCGCAGTGAAATTTCGGAAAAAATTTAAAGTGATAATCGAGTATCATGTCGCTACATTGAGAATTGATGAAATAGTTCAACGAATTTAGAAAAACGGGATGAGACGTTTTACATGTTAATCGATCTTCTTTTCATTTACCTTTCAACCTGAAGGGCGTCATACGAGACCTCGGAGGAGGATATGATCAGCGCTGTTCTGTAGAAGAATTCTCGAGTTGAAGGACGATAAGAGCGAATAGTGAACTCAACAGACGAGAATCGAAAGAGTTTTCGACATACGTGGCGGGGAAACGATGCAAAATAAGCGAGTTCTGATGAGAAATAGAAGAGGGAAACGAGGTTTACGAGAGCAATGTCGTGATTCGCGGGGAAAATACTCAGCGCGTACTTTACTCGCCTGCCATTGTCGATGAAGTGTTCTGTCGAATAAAGGGAAGGCAGGAGAGGGATTTTTAAGTTTTTTTTACGGAAGAGGTTCTCAGGATGCCAGTGGGAGGGCGCGATTTGAGGGACAAGGGAACACACGAGGAAAATGTTAAACAGAAGAATTTTCGCATAGAAAAAATTGGGTGAAAGGTAAAACGAGATGAAGTTGGTAGGAAAGAAAATATGGATGAAAAGAATTGAGTGGGGTGCAATAAAAATAATAGAGTTAATAATATTAACCTTCTTGTTGGAAACAGGAAGAACCCGATTACGTACGTTTAAACAAACATAATTATCTTCAAACACAAACAACCATTCCCTAAGTGGAGAAATCAGCCTATCCGGGACTCGAACCCAGGGATGGAGCGCTTGCATACAAACCAATCTATCGCCGCAGCCGGTTAATGAAATATTGAAACGATTGTGAGTATACACGGACTATTTTTCATTTGTCTTTTGGCATAAGGTTGAGAACGTATATATTTATCTGTCACTCTTATCTCGGCCTGGTGCAAACATACGTGTTATAAAATAAGATAAATTTAAATGTGATGATATAATATTATATATAAATTATGCTAAATCCATTAAGGTTTTTCTTTGTCGAATGCCAAGAAAAATTTTCTTCTTAAGATCTTAATGCATCTCTTACGTGGACATGCTCCGCTGATAGCGTTCTGGCTTTTTTAACCTTACCACGCATATACACCCATTTATAATAATTATATTACTTTTCTACTTATTTTAACACTCGTTGCTTGAGCACTGATATATTCGTGATGGATTTCGTCTAAACTGAGGGTGCGAGTGGGCTTGCTGTACATGCAGCAAATGCAATTCTATGGTGGAAATAGTAATATTTCATTTAAATTATCAGAGAGCTTGTTTATCGGAGACAGGCAAGTAAGTTACATAAACGGAATCCAAAAATGTTTTTATTATCTACTACTCCTTATGAATACCACGTATGGTGGTGCGTAAGAATGAAAAGGTACAAGTTTTACACATAATGATAAGCACAATAAGAAAAGTAACACGTAAAGGAATCCTATCATTGTGAAATATTGAAGTCCTTTTCCTTCTATCCCTGCGTAGGTTGGTTGCCTCGGTGAGGACCGTGGCGGCGGCGGATGCCGCTACATTAGACTTGCCTCTCCTTTGGCATGCCAGAATCTCGAATAACAGAGTGAGACTGATCTTCAAGTTAGCTCAATTGGTTAGGAGCATCAAACTAGAAACCAGAAGTCCCGGGTTTGATCTCGATATCGTGAAACTTCATCATGTCCGTTTATTATAAGGATTTTTCGGCTGCGTATTTGTAGCGAATAAAATGAAAGTAAATAATGGATGGGTTCCAGCAGAAATCTCCGGAAACTGTTCTATTTATAACGAGATATGTTGGGGGACCGCAAAAAGGGGTAAAAAGATGACAGGAAATGAATGAATAATGGAGTTTAACGTTAATTTGGAGCGAGACGGCACTTTGGGGAAAGAAGCGAGAAAGAAGAATTTCCGCTAATGCAAGCGAAAGAAAGGGAAGACGTGGAGAAGATGTTGAGAGGGTAGTGGAACATTGAGGAGGCAGCGACAGGGGGTAAGAGAGATGAGAAAGAAAACTCGCTGAAGGGGATTTCGGCGTGAAAGAGGGCGCGATCATTGTGTAATTCGGGGGAGATTATGTGGGGAGGGAATGGGTAGACCCACTCCACTGGGTTTTAAGGAGGCACTGGAAGTTTTGTGGCACTACTTTACCCTTTGAAATTAAAGGGAGGATTCGCTATGGGGAGTTCGAATGGTGTGGGGGTGGTCGCGTGCTTCTATGTAAGAACAGAACTGCTCTCCACGTTTCATTCAGAACCTCTCCAAAGAGGCGTGTGACTCATTCTATTTTTTCCTTCCCGCTCTTAGTGATGTTTCCTCCTAATTGACGTGCCGTCCGAATAGTTGGAGATGTAAGTGTAGTATCGTTTGCTCTCGATGTAATCGAGAGTAATCGCACCAACTTGAAGGCCCTAGCGATCCAAACCTTATACCAGAATGTTCTTTACATGTTATGTCATATTAGGGATGGAAGTATTTGTTCGTAGAAATATTACCATGATAAAGATAACATACGTCATTATCACTGTTATTCAAAATGCCCTAATACTACTATGAATGCTGTGGCTGTGACAATATGAAAGCCACTAGAGTATGCCACACCTCGCAATACATTATTCGATCCAATTAATGGTGTTATTTATAAGGTCATTGTACTGCACATATGTAGATTTCTTTACTACTAGGATTCTGGCTCCGTGAGGAAAGCAAACTATCTCATTCCTCATCTTACCTAGTAAGCATCATTCCCTCAGAGCGTTTTGTAGTAAATAAGTGCAGTGATTGAGGTTAAAACTGACCTCTGGATTTCACTAACAGCAGTGATTTCCCGATAGAAATGAAAAAAATCATAATATGCAGTGCTGCATAGGCTAGCGGATTGGATTAGATGCTCAACTGACACCGAACCGCTCATGCATGTTGTCGAACTCAAAAAATAAAAAGTACTTTAAAGCCTTGAACCCCGCCAATTCTTATTTACCATATCATAGCTAAAAAGAAAGTGATATTTTGGTAGCTATTACGCGTTTTCTGCGACTTTAAATTGGAAAATCGCACTCTGGCTAACGAAGAAGATACCCCTACGAAGTTTCTTTACGAGTCGAGCTATCGCTGTATTTGTAACCAGGAACAGAATGGACACTGCAGCAGTCAATGCACAGCAGGGAGTCTGGTGGCGAAGAGGTCCTCATTTTTCGTGTACCCTTCGAAGAATCGGGGTGACAAGGCAGGAGAGATTTTGCATAGCCACCACTCATGATTCTCATTTATTTTAATTGTTTCGCTCTTACCAGCAGATACATTTTGAAATTTTACGACAAAGATACACCTATACATTTTAAACGAGTATGTATTTGTGAGCATTTTATTTCCTGAGAATGGATGGGAAATAGAAGCTGCTTACAAGCACATCCAATATTTCAATGTTGCCACTACTCCTATTAGGCTAATGTGCATTAGCAAACGACCATAGAAATATCTAGGAAACGATTCAAGGAATGTAACGGTGAAAATACCAGTTGTAATAAGAGTAAATGTATAGTACTGCATAAACGTCATCGTAAATATTCTCCATTTGTACATAAAAAGACATTTCAGAAATCTGGTTATTAGCTAAGATAAAAATTGATATTTCCAAAACGAGAAGTACGAGGATTCTATTAAAAATAATAAAAAATATATTTCCTCGCGTATACTGAGAGAATACTTTTGTTGTGTAGGAAAATACGTTTAAAAATGTAGAAATCACAGTTATCTGATGTGATCATACAGGATATACACAATAATAAGTAATAATCTTATTGTAACAGGAATAAATATCACAAGAACTATAAGTTATGCACCACTTTCGATCGATTTTACAAGATTAAGTCGTAATGTACGTATTTAGCTATCAGTCGATAATGAATCTTATTTCAAATTAAGTGTGAAAGAAATAACTCCTAAAGCCGTCAGTTTTGCTGGTGGTGGTGGTAGAACAAAATATTTCCTTTTCCTTCCTCTCCTCTAAACCTACCTATTCAAAGTCCAAATCACAATGGAATTCAAAACAAACCTAAGCACCGTCAAATTGTCTCAGATCTCCAAACGAATGAAAAGATGAGAAACAAACGAAAAGAGCGAGAGTAAAAGGTGTACCATATGCGTAAGAAAAATATGATAGATGTGTAAGCAATTGACGGATGTCAAAAGATAAAAAATAGATCAACGCAGTGCGTGTATGTCAAAAATATTAAAACATTTTAGTTTATAAAAAGGAGATAAAACCAAGATCGAAGAGAACAACCCTTGCTTTGGGTATCAACGAAGAACAGACGTGTAAATGTAACCCCGAGTATCGACAACCAGAAGGAGTAAAAAGTGTAAGAAGAACCAACATGAAAAAGCGAGAAAACCAGTCCACAAAACTCACCAAATTCATTTATATATTGTATTATTATATAAGTTGTCATTCTCAGTAGGTAGCGAATAACGAATCTCATTCTCCCATCATCCCCCCGAAAATCGGAATGCTTGCAAAATACATAATTTTACCCAATTTTAAACTCCTTTCGCAAGCGAAAAAACATGGATGCGATCTATGAAAAAAAGCGTCATGAGTTACTGTATGGAGTCAATTACAGATGTCTTCGAATATACTTAACTCTCAATGTAAATTAATTGTTACATAAAATATGAACCACTCCGCCACCGGCCGCGGAGTGGTTAGCGAGCCACAGGTTCGAATCCTGGCTAGTCGGATTTTTCCGGTTAGGGAATGGTCGTGTGTGTTTCGTCCATTGTTGATGTTGAAGCCCACCACTGTAATTGTCCAATTATGGATGTTTGTGGGGGTATTAAGAAATAAATAAATAAATATATTTGGGTACATTTCATTCCGACAAAATAACAGTAAGATTTCACAGTTTAACCTTGAAACGACACCATGTAACATATATAAATATTGATGATACGGTCTGCGACTTTTTCAGCGCAATTCCGGGTCATTAGTTTGGCATGTTAGTGACGTCAGAGGTGAATTAGCAAGTAATTCAAATATAGCGGAAAAATCTGGGTCGAGCAATATCAACGTTAAAAACAGAATTTAAGGGAATTATCAATTCTCTGGCAGATTTTTCTGCATTCGCAGGTTCACCAATTTTGGAAGAATCTCAATTAATCGCTGAAATGCAGTTATTAACAGAAATTTAAAAGTAACTGGACTTTTCTATCCAAGATCAATCAAGTGTTAGTCCAACAGTTAAGGTGGCGTTTGTAACCCTTGATGTATGTACATTTTCTACTATTTATTTTGCTAACTATAAAAGCTACACATTTTCTATAAAAGAATCAATTCCATTAAACACCCCCTCCGTGATTACCAAAAGACAAACTCAAATCTTATTTAATTGATTCACCTTAAGAAATCTCCTAGGAAAATAATTTCATTTTTTCATGAGCTAAGGATATTCCTAAATGAAGAATGAAGAGTCCATGTGCATAGATTTCTGTTAATGAATTCAATGGTACCTTGCAAATTTGTTCTGAGCAAAAGAGGTCGTGCAATGTTTTACGTTGGGAAAACTAAATTAGTGGGGGATTTTTCCTCAGAGTTACGGCAACTATTGTCGAGAGATACAAATTAAAAAGTTTTTCATCAAGATGCCTAGCAACAAAATTAGTAAATAAACATTTCTCCATGTACTTTATTCCACTGTGATGCAGTTGAAGGATGAAATACTCTACTAAAGAAAATAGAAAATAATTCGGTATATTTTTCCTTAAAAAAAGTGAAAAAATTATAAAAGCTTTTAAGTGAAAATTAATTAAGTTAATTCCTTTTCACTCGTGTAATAAAGAAAATAAGCCTGAAATTATTGGTTTTGTAGAATACTCTGCTTAAATACATGATTCCATGGAGAGGCTCCGGATAACCATTTGGGTAACGCGTTCGACTTCAATTCCCAGTTGGGGCTTACGTGCGATATTTCCTTCCTTCCGTCGAATCTCTCTTAAAAGTACTACTATTACTACAAAAACGTTTGCATATTAAGGGTTACTTTTTTGAGCAGCAAATTTTTAAACTTAATATCTCATTTATTCCCAACCAAAATAAATACGGATGGTGTTGATTTATTAACAAATCTTTTAGAAAACTAATAGAAAGTAAATCATAAAATAAACCCTTGTTATACTGGAGTGATGTATTCGCAAGTAGGATGTGCGATTTATTGGTATAACTTTCGTAAGGTTGAAAATATTGGGAGAGTTCTTTAAATAATACTGGCCCAAAAAGCACTTGCGATCGCGCGGCAGAACCGGTAAAGGATAAAAGCGAATAAATTTCGGGAGCAAAGCCGAAGCAAAGGGAAAATTTCTCGGAACGGCAAAGAAGAATGGGCAAAATAACAGATCAATCTTGAGGACATACAAAGAGAATGGAAAGGAAAGAGATCAAAAGATGGACGAGGTAAACGATGGAAAATGACGAGAGAAACGGGAATATACACGAAAAAACCGAGATCAATACGCAGACGAATATTTAAAAACCGTCTCGAAAAAAATCCCAGCGGACATCTACCATGATCGTCGAGGTTCAAAATCCGCGGCTTTTATTTAACAGCGACCAATATTTTCCGAAACGAAAAACATTTCATAAATTTGACAAAGAAATAATTCGGCCCGATATAAATAGAAAATGCGCCACGGAATCCTCTCTTATTTCAAAGCTTTGCTTATCAGATCAAAGTGCGCCGCCATATCGTCCGATTCTTTTTGAGATGCGATGAAGGGACACCACATGTCAGAATGCATTGACGGAGCCCGACTTGAAAGAATTTATTCCGGAAATAATCGCTCTCGACTTGGCTCCAATTTTATTTTAGATTATATTATTATCCGTTTGAATATTAATCTCCGCGCTCACGGCAAAAGAATTCTTTCGAACCATGACGTGGCACTCGGGTTCTAACTTTACATTTTCTTGGAATAGTTCGCATTTTCCTTAAAACGAAGATATCGTGTTCCTTTATATTAAAAGTGATGCTTAAACGTTTATGATTTTGTGATTTATTGTATCCAAAATCTGAGAATAAAGAAAACTTCCCTCTTCAAGAAGAGGAAATAAATGGATGGATTTGCGATGTTAATTCATACCTTTTTGCAAGGAATGGCAGAAAAGACTGTTTTTCACAACATCCAAATTCTTTTCGATTTTAAAAGCAATTTATATCAGGGAATAATAAACTGATATCAGAGAATTAAAATGTTAAGATGGAAGAAAAACTCAGTAAGTTATTTACAAATTAATATTGAAAAAATTTCTGAGTTAAAATATGTTAATTGATGCCTAGGCACAAAGTCGCTGGTATAGGTTCAATCTGAGGTACTCTGTCAGATCATGGCTGTATTTTTCAAAAAATGGATTATTTTATTTTTAAGTTATGATGGATGATCTGATCGTTTATGTGGCTCAACTCCGTTAATTTTACTTCATTCCTGGAATGTTCGCCTTCATTGTAAACACCAGAACCTCTATAAAATATTCTCAGGAAGATTTCAATGCAAGGGTACAAACCAAAATGTATTTTGTTAAATTCTTTTTGAAAAAATATAGAATTTCACCTTAACCGATTATATTTTCTAATTTATATCATCTCAAGTATACTCGTTTTTATTGCATCATGTCAAATCAATATCAAATGTATTACTTACTATAAAAAGATTCAGGAAGGTTGGAGAATTACGGAATGACTTGCGTAGCCTACAGAGTCAAGTTTTCCGAAAGAAGCATTACCCGCAACTGATCCATTCCACTATGTACTAACTATTTACGAGGAAAGTTCTGAGAAGTTTGAAAAATGTTTACATCGAGGTTTACGCAGGCTGGCTGTTATTCATCACACAAGTATTATTTTAGTCAAGTTTCGGTTCACGTAACGTTAAATTTAGAATTGAATTTTCAGTTAAAGATATGATACAAATTAAAATTTATGTCAAATTCATACTCTTATATCAATTATTACATACCACTGTAGACCGCATAAACATCAATGGCTAAATTAGAGTATAATAAATCTATGAAATACCGCGATCAAAAGAAAGTCAAAGAATGCGTCCGCACTTTACCTCCGAAAACAGATGACAAACCGGATCGTGATAACGCAGTACTATTTATCGTATGTTAAACAGAACTTGTTTTTATCTTCATCTTTAGTGAATTGTCCGTCATCAGCGACAGAGATAAATAGCAATCGCAGCACAGAGATTGTGAACGTGAAGTTTGAATCATTTCCATCCACGAGCCACATCAAAGCCCGGAGAACCGTAATGGGTTATCACCACGTTATGGGGATTCTATTTGAGGATTCCTCTGAATCCAAATTACGCCCACCTCCCAATCCGCGGCACAATTTAATACCGGCCGCATAAAAAGAAATTTGAATATCACGCCCGAGCGGCCGCCCCTTATCGTATTTGGGTCCGTATTGACGGAATATCACAAGGACCTCGTAATTGCCCGACTGTCTCATATCGAAAGGGATTACTGTACCCTTCGGCGCCGACGCAATCCGCACGTAAAACTCGACGGGAAGCGAATATTAACGTGGGCTGACAAAAGGCGGCCGAATTGAACGAAGATACGAGCGGGGATCTGGGGCTTTTCCTCCATCCCTCGCTTTAGTGTACACAAGGCCCCTTTACTACAACGAACATCTCCGCCTACCTCTCTCGCTATATCTCCAGAGGTTTCAAATAGGGGCAGAGCTGCGGAAAATTCCCATAATCCTCAAGGAGCTCTCTCTTCCCCTTCTGCATAATGGCAAACGGATTATACGAGCGGCAGAGGAGGCGATTGTGGTCTCGCATCCATTTCCGACTCTATCTCGCCGGCGACTTTTTTTCGCTTTATACGCTAAGGGGAGGATATTTCACAATGTACCTTCTCTAAACGTGGAATTCCATCGGGCTTCTTCAGCTCCTCCTTGTCCCCGTGACGAGAACCTCCCCCGACATCCAAATGAGATGCCTTAATCCGGGTTAAAGTCTTTCATGTCCGGGACAAAAGAGGACGGATTCAAGGCGACGATTCGGTCTTTTCTTCCTCTTTTTCAACGATTATAGAAAACAAGCGAGGAAGCTTGTTTGGGAGGGTTTTTTTCGGAATACGCTGAGATTAAATTCTGAAACTCGGAAGAGACAAGTGGAGGGCGTTCATTTTTCTGGATGTACAGTATTCGGCCTGGAGGACGATTTGAACCCCTCCTCCATTAGCTACCAAAAGCTCTACAGAGAGAATGATCCTTACTAGGCAAGATGAGTGAGGTAGTTTTCCCTCGCTTTGCTTACCGAGCCAGAATGTTATTGTACTAACATCAATTTGTATTCATCGTTTCTCGCTCTAATTATATAATCTAAGATTCAATCCATCTCATTTAAGACTCATTTAACATTAAATCTTAGAACGGCATCGTTGGGCGAAATCGGACATAAGAAATTTAATTAATATCCTGTTCCAAAATCGCAGAAGCCTTCGTTGGCCTAAACTTGACTCAACATGGTGAATCCAAACGAAAAATATACATACGTTACCAAAAACACCACCAAACTCAATTAAATCTGAGAAAGAATAAGGTGGCTGACGACGTTTTTTAGCAAAAAAACGGTGAAATAAAATTTCCTCGTTATCCATAATTGTTTCACTTTATCACGACATAAAATAAAACAACTCCCGGATGTTCGGAGAAAGTCTGTCAGAGAAAGACTGTGGCGGGGAAATATTATTAACAACAAAGTAATCACGTCTTTATTGAGTGAATTTTAGAAGTAGACGGACCACTGGTGGTAACATAAACGTTAAATGAAGGAGTACTCCAATACCACCAAAAAGCAGGAGATCGTTACAACCAATGTACATTTCGCTAGCCAAGCTAGCATCTTCAGGGTACGGGTAGGAATCAAGTAAGTAAGTCTTACCCGTACCCTGAAGATGCTAGCTTGGCTAGCGAAATGTATGTACATTGGTTGTGGCGATCTCCTGCTTTTTGGTGGTATTGGAGTACTACATTTAACGAGTGAATTTTAGTCTAATAAGACCATCTTACAATTAATTCTTGCAATTTACGGTTAATTTACAATTAACTCTTGCCTTTTAAACAATCAAGCCCTAACTGGGATTCGAACTGTAGTGTACACGCTATCTCCTACCTTTCTTAGCAGTAAATTCGTTACTTGTTAGTCGAAAATATATATCTCGAATAACGAAAATCTTGTGATGTGATATTATTCACCACTTTCCGTTACCATCACCGTTCTTGTCCTTTAAACCACGTTATCTGAGATATCCAAGTGAACATTGTACCCTCATATTATTCCTTAAATACATATACACATACATACTTATATACATACGTACATTTACCGTAATAAACAAGTAAACTAAATAATGTGTTTGAGATTTCAACATCCATTCAGTTAAGTACGATGAAGAAAATCCTTCTATTACTTGTTTTACGATATTTCGAATTAATGAAATTCATTAGGATTTACGCTTTCATACAATTACAAGGTTAAAGGGTTAAAGAACAGATACAGTACAATAAAAAAGGAAGATTTGGATACATCCGGCAATACCTGAGTCCTACCTGAACGAAATAAAGGTGCTAGCTGATCAGGAAATAAACAAATATGTAACAACCACTAAATTGCAGGGTGAAACCACACGAGGTGAGGGGTTCGATAAAAGTTGGGGGAAAAAATCCCGTAGCGGTCATCTCGAAAACGCCACTTCCCCAACCCTAAGGATACGGGTAGGAAGAAGAAAAGGCGGTATGAAGCAACCCCAATTAGGCTCCGTCGCGGAACAGAACAGGATTTTAACTCCCCTCCAAGGCGCGCTAAAGTGCTCCCTTACCGAGGGGATTCATAAAGACTCGAAACCAAATAACGCGGGCGGTGAATGCTTATCTGCAGGGAAATAGAATACCTCCCACACATCCATCAAAGCGTAGAGCTTCTACGTCGGACCAAGGAGCGAGTCTCATAGCGTTCTTTATCCTTCCGTTCGCGCCCCACCCGACAATGCGACCGTGTTTGTCAATAGCTGTTAATGCTCTAAGCCATTAATCATCAAGCCGCTCCTCTCACATCCAATGCCTCACCCCCTCTGAAGGGTGCACATCTCTTCTTCCCATACACCCTCCCACTATGCCTCCCAACTTCTCCCATAACCCCTTCTTCCAGCCAAGCAGTCTTTCGCTCAATCTCGCATCACATGCCTTCCTCTCTTTTACCCATTCTTCTTCATTCCTTCACCTACTTTTCGCCTCGCGTTCTCTTCGTTTCTTTTTCTTTTGTTCCCCTTAAGTACGACGTAAGCATCTACTATGTACTGTATTTACTGATTTGGGCAGGTATGTACCTTTAAGACTATGTATTCTCAGCGTTATCATGATTTATATTTGCAATATTTTATATACCGTTTGTAGTATTTTTCTTTCATTCATGTTTGTCAGATTGTTGAGATTTTTGATTTTGATTTTTAGAATTAAGTTAATTTTAGTAAATTATTTTTAGTTATTAATGTTATATTATTAGTAATGCCATGTAATATCTCCAGACGTTAGGTGGAAGAGAGGCCATTTTGGCTTAACCTTGCCGCAAGAAACAATAATAATAATTATTAATATTTGCGCATACTATACACCATACTTTTATATACTTCATTTTGATATATTTTGACGTATTTAATATTAATAAGTCATTTTGATAAATTTCATACGCTCTGCTTTAATTCTCTTGTTCTCTATGACATCCAACAGCAATTACTATTGATAGGTTAGCGGATTAGATGGAAGAAGAAAGTTTTTAGTCTAAATCTTGCCTAAATGAAGAGGTTATTTATTTTTTTCTCCATTTAGTCGCCGCCTCATCTCAATCGAAAAATCCTATACCTTTTCCACATATTCGATTTTAAGGTTCTATTTACCCTCTCGGCGGTTCTCTTTTCTTTCTTTTGGTGGCTATCGAATCATTTTGAAGTCATCCGTATTCAAGTAATTTCTCTTCATCATTGGTAATTAATTGCTCCAGCTGCTCATTCGAGGTGGTATTTTCGCATTCCTTTGCGAACATTTTGGATGTTAGCGGTCTTAATAAAGTTTTAATGCAAATTGTATTTTTTCGTATAATATTCCTTTGCAAAGTATAAGTTTTCAATTGTGTCTAATTTTTCGTTTTCCTTATAGGGAGATACCTCGGTTAAGTAAGAATATTTTCGCTGTTTCTAGAGCTATGATAAAAAATAATGATGTGATCTTAGATTATATCGGTAGATGCACGCAGAAGAATGTGGAAATTAATAAATGGCCAATTTAAAAAAAAATTTTATGCGTCTTCTCTTCTTATCGAATTCCTAAAGACACATAACAAATTAACGTTATGCTATATAGCAGTTAATTCGATTGAGTAATTTATAACACTTTATTCGACAAATTATCGCTGTTATTACTAATTATCAAACTTCCTATAACGTATCGATTGGCACCCAATGCTCCAGCAATATACCCTAATTTTTATGAAATAGTTATTACCTTACACAGTGACTTTTCGGATTTTTCTCGCTATTAATGTTTTATTCGTGTGACTCACACTCTTTTTCGAAACCCTTAATATTTTTTACCACATACCGATGATGAATACCATTTTATCTCTGCTTATTTTTTGCAACATTTATTCGTATGTTTTTTCTTCTTCTTATTTCCTTTTCTACGCAATTTCGCATCTATTTTTGGCTAAAATTGACGTTTTCTTTCCTATTATCTCTCTTGTATCCTCCTCAGCTTTCATTCTCCATTCCCTCCCTTCTCTCTTCTCTCTCTTTTCCCCTTTTCTCGCCTTCAGATCGAACCATAGAGAACCGCATCCATAGAGTGAGAGAAACCTTAATATAACTTATCTTTCCTTTCTCGCAATCTTCTCTTTCTCTGGGATAAGGAGGGAAGGGGATTGGCTTGAAAAGGGGGGAACCGGTAAAAAACTCTTTCCTGCTCGTGGAATTGGTTTCCTTTAGGAACGGCACCCTGTCCACCCCCACTATCTACCTCATCGCTACTTCATTCCCGCCTCATCACTCAGGATGTCTTCCGCAAACCGAAGAAGGTTTGAAATGAGCCAACATTATTATTTAGCCCTCTAATGTTTCTGTCTAAGATCCCGAAGATTTCCTTTTTTGCGACCCACAGCGTTACAGGACGGTTTCTAGAATTTTGCAGCTGATACGGCGGCTGAAAAACATGGATAATTCGTGGGAGAATTTCTCTCTTAAATTGCGTTAGTAATTGATAGCTGACTACAGAAAGCTTCCTTATAGTTGGTGCGATGCTTATCTTAATTGGGTCAGGTTTCGAACTTTATAAAAGAGCGAATCAAAGAAAGCAAATTCGATCCCGCATTTGGGCGAATGCAAGGCAATGATAAAAATTACTCAGTAAGTGGCCAGAAGACCATATGGCGGCGTTTCACTGAACAAATATATTCGTAGGCAGCGCAGAATAACCGAAATAATTGTTCAAACGAAGGCCACGGCTAGATAAATACAATAAATATGTTTCGAATTAATCTTCTCATGAAAATGTTATTAAAATCCTACGACAGTCTTCTAAATCGATACCCTGCCAAACAGGTGGTGTACTCGTATATAACGATGGTTCCTGTTTCCTTAACATTACATTACTTCCGAGATAGATTCCTTGGCAGACTGAATTTCTGGCAAGATACATCAATACGCTACTATGTGTTTGAATTAGGGATGAAATGTATCAGCTCTAGAGAAAAATAATTGATACTGTAGCACCAAGCAGCATGAAAGTAATTTAATTTTCACAGAAATTAGATAACGGTAAATTTTGCTGCTACATGTACTATTTCCGTATGCTAGTATACAGAGTTTTGCCGCCCTATGTGCATACTTTTACAGGGTTGTTGTAATTTTGACATGCTCACATTTACCTCGAATTTTTACCTCTATCAGTATTGTAACAATTTTAGTTTTTGTTCTCTACAAAAGCCTCTTCTTGGAGGTATTACTGGAGGTATTTTTTCCAAAAATCGACATGGGAAAATCCCACATTCCTCGTGCACGACATCCGGATCCCTTTTATTCAAAATTAATTCCCTTATCACCTGTCGGGAGTGCGTATCGGAAACTCGAGCGGTACACCCACGGGAATTCCCATTCACGGATCCCACCCGCGAAATGAATCAGGGGATGCGTTTGTTCTCCCTTCATTTCGCGGCCCACCAAATCCGCACCGCATATCTCATTTCTCGGGTCGATCCATTCGCCACAATACGCCTTTCTCCGCCCGCACTTCATGCCGTCATTCAATCATCACTTGACACTTGTCCCGTGAGGCCGCAAATTTAACTTCCTTCCTCCGCTCCCCACTTTTCAATATGCCTTTTTTTGCCGGCGATAACGCGGGGACCCGAAATGAAAGCCTTCCGCGTTAAACTGCTTCTATGGGGGAAGGGTGTGGGAGTTGGCGGGGGTGGTTTCGAAAGAGGGTTTCAAGGGGAAGGAAAGGGGATGGCGTGGGAGGAGCTAGCGATGCATACAATATCGCTCACCGCTTTCAGGAGTCTCTATGGGCGTGAGAGGACTTATTTTCGGTATTAATGGAATTGTTAATTCCTTCATTCCGGTTCGGAAATAGCAGGAGTAATTAAGGGAGGAAGAAATTGCGTCTTGAAAGTTGTGGAGGGTTGTTTTGCGCGGCTATAAAATGGGCGATTAACAGAAAACTCGCAGCGATTGCGATGCAGCTGTCTCATGAGGTGAATTATTGGTCTTTGGTTTCTTTGGCGAGATTGTTGCGAATTGACCAACTCGGGCGAATCGAGAAATTCATAAATGTGTGCCATTAAATCCTCTGAGTAGCATGTTTCTTGGTGTGAAACCTGAAGGGTTATCTTCACGGTTATAAAAATAGCGTAAGAAAAGACCGACATTGAATGGGTAGTTGTATGCGAGAATGGCTGTGCCAAAGTGTGAGGCGGCGATTCAACCTCCTCCTCTGGATTGGAAGTGATTCACTGACCGCTATTTAATAATAAATTAAAGTTGATTAATTCAGCAATTAGAAGGATAGTAAAATCCGGCAACAAGATTCTTATGACTCCTTAATACAAATAAGTTAACTAAAGTAAAGCTTCATCTCCGCGATCCCGTGCACATGCGATGGAGGGAAGTAATCAAGCGTATTTCTATGATTGATGGTTATTGATGAAATCACATAATTTTAAAATCGACATTCAGTTTTCTAAGCCATTGAGGACACAGTTCACGGTAAATAAGGATTTCTGATCGTGATACGTTAGAATTTGTAAAAAAAAAGAATTGAATAGTAAAATCTGACGGGCTGAATTCCTTCGTGAAATGGGTAATTTTAGTCATTTTAGTTGGAAACTGACACATCGATAAGTATTTTTTAAATGTTAACCGTATGCACTGTACTTACAGTTATTAAAACACGTGCCGATGTTTGTCGTCAAAGACCAGCTCACCTGAAAATATAATGAAATGGGTGTCATTATTCATTATTGTAACATACGTACGATTATTAGCGAAATTAGAATGAAGTTTCTAGTAAATTTCTTCAAAGATAACAACAAATACGTCTTCTCAATTATAACATTACTATTAAGTACGAATTTTCATAGATACACCTGCTGAGTTACGCAGTTTTTCATATGCCCAATTAAGGCGTTATTTAATGTATTTTTATTTTAAAAATAAATAGTAAATCCTCGTTGAAGGGTATTCAGCAATTCTTCCGAAGTTGCAAGTGTTGGAAAGTTTGATGTGAAAGGATTTAAAGAGACACTATGATTAACTCTAGTTATACATTTGCGTACAATATGATACGCGGGCGCGTCACTTTCATGCGAGTATTTCAGATAATTTTCAAAACGAAGATTGACTAGACTCAAGCGAAAGCCTATGCTTCTGGCTAGACCTCACTGACGAATTTTCGGATTACGAAGAATTTTGACTTTATATCGGATTAGACGGGCCAAAGTTATGAAGGAAACTTGCGCATGTACGCGAGCAAAAAAAATCAAAAAAGACTTAGGGAAAATTCTCTGTTCATTCATATTTACTAGTAAAGGTGATGGAACTATTTTGGAAGTGCTTGCGAGTACCTTAGGATAATTATAGCTATATCATTTTGGCTGACTCTGAGAGAAGGTTTCGGCTAACGAACACGATTCTGGAACGAACTATCACCGAACTAGTAACTTAAAAAATATCACCAAACTAGTAACTCAAACTAGTAACTTAAAAACTCGAATGAGTAAATTAACCCTTACTAAACAACCGACAATCAAGTGTTACCCTGGTTACTCCCTTTGTTACGCATCGCAAGAATCTTTCCTCAGGATCACTTTTTTAGGAGCAGCACGTTCTTTTCAGCAAGGCCATCTTGAAATGCTCTTAAAACCCGTTCGCCTTTTCCTCGTCCCTTTAAAATTTCCCTCGGTTATTCCTCCGCCACGTTATCTTTCCATCCAAAAAAGAGGGGGATTATTTTTAGCACGCATGCATTCACAGCCTCAGATATATATTAAGTTCCATCTTCGTACTCTCCGCGAAAACTCCCCGCTCACGCTTCGTCTGAGAAACCTTATTTTTCGGAATGCGATAAAAGGCTGAAATATCAATAAAGAAAGCTGCATATTGGATTCGTAACTAGAAGGGGTTTCTTGGGAAATGTACGTTCCTATAAAGCAGGTAAATTCACTACGAGCATCTTGCAACATAAATAGAAACAATCTATATAGTTCTTTATTCACGCAAGAACTCATTTCTATTTGAATTTACAATGATACCTAGGCCAATGTAATTCATCCTGGTTCATCTTTGATTGCGAAAAGACTAGGACGTTCACATACAGGGCGTAAAATTAAGGAATTAGATGCTAGGACCCGGCGATTCAAAGACTGATTTTTTCCACGAACAATACGAGACAATAATGAATTAAATGTTAACATATAACGGTGCATGAACCTTCTGCTTCGCTCCATTAGTTAAATATTAGAGAATTTTGCAAACATAGATTATGCAGATACAGAATAACTTAGTAAGTATTGATGCAATTTCCCAAAAGTTAACAAAGCCTAAATACTCGTACAAACTCTATCCTTTTACAAGTAAACAGAAATGGGCAGTAACAAATTCCTTTTGGTCATTTTGGAACTTCTTTGTTTACGTGTGCAAGCGTGATCGCGCTACGTAGACAATCTTCATCCGAATCCAAACCTGTCAGCTTAGTCTGAAAAATGGTGGAAAAATTTTTCCTCAGCAGGAAAATCCTTGATCAGGTTTATTCATGACAAAATGCATCGTTATAATCCAGCCTTGATTTTAAAATAATAATAGTGGTCCTAAAATGAAAAATGGTTGTTAAAAATGCAACGCATCTCTTAATATGAGTAAATCATATTTGTTCCTTTAGATCTATCATTGGATGTCCATAGTTTTGAGATATTGATACTATATTCAAGGTGTTAATGTATTGAATATGAAATAAATACATTAAAATCACGGTAGGAAAAAGCTGTCAAAATAGTGAAATATCTCAACATTAGTTAATTTTATGATGTGCTCCGCCAAATGTCATAAGCGAGAATTTATATCTTTTGTCAGTCAACTAAGCTTTAGCTCTCTGATTCATCTCTAACGACGAATTCTTTCCATACGAATGAAATATCTTTTTCCATCAATTCTGTGTACTTAATATGCCTAGCTTTATTTTCTGTTCAGATGTTATTTCCAGCCAAGATTGTGCGTAGGTCACCTATTGGAAAACTTCTCACAACTTCGTAGGTAAGGGTTCTCGCAGATATCACCGAAGATCTCAGTTTGGTTTGTATACGCCTGTTCCACACACAGAAGCTATGGGAAGGTTTCATTATCAGTATTAAAACTCCTTGAAATACACTCATAGGACGCGAGGAAAACGTTTCTCGGAGGTCTCTACTCCTATGATTTCTGACACGAGAGAGAAACAACGCACCTTGGCGTAGATTTGCTAAGAAAATTTTATTATCTTAAGCTTAAGAACATCATCGTTGTGATGTAATAACGACCTGCACTTGACTCTGAGTTATCTAAATTTAAGATTTATTAATGACCTGTAGGGATTCATTCATGTACACTGAAATTACCTCACAACAATTTCTGTAACATTTGTCTGTATATCAAAGACTAATATTTTAAGAGTAACTTATTAATCAGGAATCGTTAACCCAATTTATGTTTTAGTTAGTCCATATCCTACCCTATCCAAAGTTAGAGCGAAATTCATTGGTCGACGCAATATAAATCACGGGTTTCTTTGTGTGCAAAGTGCGCGTGGCTAATAAGATGGGTGTCTATCGTCAGTATTTTCATTCGACCCTGCTAGCAGTGATAGCTAGTTTGTTTGTAGATAGCAAAACCTACAATGTAACGCTAGAGAAGGATTAATATTTAATATTATTATTAACATAAATAGGCCCGCGCAGTATTAAGCCCGAAGACAGGCTTAAACCTCCAACCCCCAAGCAATAGCTACCAAAACATCTGAATTTACTTAAAGTTACTTACGCCTGGTTTCTTCTCAGACCTAGAATGCTATAAGTGGAAAAAGTATACGTAATAGCGGCACAAAAACCCTATAAATAACTCTTTTCATGGAATCTATTGCGGAGTGACCAAAATAAATGCCATTATTCAGACTATCTCGACAGACAGAACTATCTCAGTTAATCTCATATCACCGTAGGAACGAGCAAAATTGAGACTGAAGTACACGAAAGACACATTTTCCTCTATCTTGCGCCAACATTCAAATGAATAATATTCCACTTATCAACATAAGAAGCAAGGAAGAGGACATGTATGAATTTTTGCAAAATTTACCACCCATACGACAGCAGACTTCCGCCTTGGGCCGTAGATAAAGACGAACCCAAAGTCATACTTTCAAGCGAAGCTCTTTTGGCAACTCTTCCCATTTTTAAAAAAGCGCTAACTCGTCGAGAAAGTCAGAAACTCCCATCCGGCCGCCACAAAGAGAGAGGAGAGACAAGAGAAGGCACAATGAAGGAAACCAACAGACGAGAGAAAGAGAACAGAGACTGCTCCAAAAACGCTAATATGGAGGGCCTTTGAAAAAGGGGTATGGAGCGGGGAAGAGGGTATATGGGAATAAAAAACTGAAAGAGAGGGAGTCAGCAGTTTCCTCTGGATCTTTTCTAGAGAGAGAGAGAGAGCGGAGCTTCCAAGATAGGGTTCCAAAACGAACGGAGGAAGAGGACAACCGCATGGGATTCGTGGAAGACAAACTCCTTCCGGTCCAAATTACGTCCTCCAACCCATTCACCCTCTCCTCCCTCGTCCTCGCGCCGATTTCTCTCCCTTTCACGAAACTGGGAGAAGGAATAATACTCTTGGATATGTGAAGTGTGTGTGTCGCTTGAGGGGATTTTACTTTGTGCGCCCGCAGCCCCGCCCTGCCCTCTGCCACGCCGCGTCGGAAGTGCAAGGGAACGTGAGCTCTGAGGAAGATGCGCTTTGATTTATGATTAGACGCTTGAAAATATGCTAATTAATTCTTCTCGTAGGGTCAAGAAAATTCTAAATATTCTGTGGTTAATGAACCGCCAAAGTGATATTTTCATTAATCGTTACTAATCTAACGCATACTGGCCCCCAATTGCGGACACAATACGTCCTTTATTACAAAGGACACTGTTTTTTTTTCTTGCCCATTAATTTATCTATTCCTCCAATATATTTAATATTGCAATATTTTGAAGTATTTCTTGGGATTTAAGTGAATTTTATTGGGTTTGAAAGCTACTGAGTATAAAAATCGAGAAAAAACCTTCCAATTCTGCTCTTTTTGCATACTCAAGTAATCAAATAAAAGTTTTCCTTTGAAGCTCGCTACTCACTTAATTTCATTAAAAATTAATTAACCCTGAGAAAGAAATGACTAAGTGGACGATACGACTATTTCAGGAAGATAACTTTGCACTTTTGATGTAGGTGTTCATGAGTACGCTGATACTTCTTCGAAATGGGGGTGCATCTTCGTCTACGAAACTACTCTTAAAAGAGTAACTACTCTTTCGCTATTATGCCAGATGTAAGATAAATTAGTGGCCATTTTTTGCCAAAACTACCTTGCTTTGATCATGCAAGAAAGTTTCATGCAAAATGTATCAAGGCTCTTCATTTATTATCGTCATATTTATAAACACTGGAAACAAATGTGATCGAAATATTCTCCGGATTTCTAAAGATATTCGTTGGCTGAATATAGTTCGATATTACGACGTTTTAAAGGAAAGGAATTACGGAATTAGTTGAAGGATCAATTGGAGAATCGTTTTATTTTAGTAGCCGACATGAAATCATTTGTTTTCTCGACTTTACCTCTTTACTTTTCCAAGCAGCGACGATAAGTGTACGGATCTATTAGTAGAAAAGCGTGCCTTCAGGATTAAATTAAATGCAGCTGTTTGATATTTAGCTGGAATTCATCATACAAAATCTGTTAGGAATGATAGAAAGCGCCTCTAGGAGCCCTGAAATAGATCTACAACAGGTTATAAACAAATTACTATGATTTATTCTCACAATAAAATCCTGATGAGTAGGGTTGGCTGAGTTTATTCAAATGTGACACATACTCATGCCATTCTGATTAAGTGCTAACTAGGCTTTAATGAATTTGCTTGGACCATGATCCAACTTAAACTGTATTTAGATAGGAAATAAGGACTGTACAATGCAAAATGCCTTGCTAACCATGTCATGTATTATAAAAGGAAATTATTTGGAGTACGTTTTCCAAGAATCCGGTTGAATTAGCTCCATACAAGAGAAAAGCATTACGCTCAGAAACTTAGAATTACATCGTAATGGACAAAACAATACTCTAGCTCTGAAGTTTCAAGTAATCTAACGCATTTATCGACTGCACTTTTACTATCAGCTTTAAAAACCAGTCGTACGCATCAAATAAAACTCAATGAATATCAATCACTAATATGTAATAACGAGTAATGTGACAGCATACCAAATGGTAAAAATTGGTTCTTAATCTCTAAGAGACTAAACCAAGAGGTAATTGAACTGAAATCCTACACATATGCTTTTTTTAATACTAGCTGACATCTCAACTCCATCCGAACATGGCATTTTCAAGGCGTAAACCTCATTAAGGACAGCTGTAGATTACTATCTACCCTAAATTTTCTAGTCAGGGGAAATTAAGGACCGCGTTTATTTACTATAAGCCTATCTTCCGCTGCGATCGAATTCGATACTAATCGTTCGACATCATCGAACTTTGCGATTGACTTTGATTGATATGAGTTTTGTTCGAACTAGAAGAAAATGATTTATGGTTTAACTTCTGAATATCTATTAAACAGCTGCAAAATCTTCGTTCAATAAATCAATACAAGTATTATAAAGCTAGGTATCGAGGTGATTGATATTATTCAGTGACGCAAGCATTTCCAGAACAGGCTGCGATTGATCGAATACGAGTCAACTATCGAAGGATAAATCTATCGACCCATCGATCTGGATTTCTCCAATAACCAACCATTAAATTCTTCTAAATATTTCGGAATTAAATAATGGCTGATATTTCAAAGAAGTAATATTTTATAGAAATATAAAGCTGAATAATGAAGCGATTAAAAGCAAAAAGTTCAAATGCTCTTCCACGATTGTCGACATCTCGTCACCGATCTAAAGAATGAGCTAATCTGATTGACACTCTGATCTAATGAATTGGCCTATGGATATTTGATGGATCGTTAAATCTATTATCAACAAATCGCTAACTATCGATATTTTTCAACTGCCTGATGACCCTTTTTTTACTATTATCGAATTTCAACATATATTTAAGGGTTTACCACTCTAAAAAATTCAGGCTTACGCTTAAAAAGGATGAAAAACTTAAACTCAATCCATCAGCGTTTTT
This sequence comes from Ladona fulva, assembly GCA_000376725.2. Classification (NCBI taxonomy): domain Eukaryota; kingdom Metazoa; phylum Arthropoda; class Insecta; order Odonata; family Libellulidae; genus Ladona; species Ladona fulva. The sequence continues at coordinate 426,284 of KZ308165.1, forward strand.
ATTACGATCTACAACATCGGCATCTCAATCCATCCGAGATCAATACCTCAGTCCCAATCGACCGTAGCCTCCCACTTAATATCTATCGTCCTCCCAAATCCTCAAATCCATCTCTTTTCTTTCCTACCTTTATCACCTCCTCCTGAGCATTGGAACCTCCGACTCTTCCATATCGCCACCCCTTTTCAAGAAGGACGCCCTCTATAAATAGACCCGCGCTCTTTTTCTCTCTTTCCTCTCACCCCTTTCTCTGATTCGGTGGGCTGGTCGGAAGGGGAGATTTCCAAGGGGTGGGGGTTATAGGGGAGGGAAGATGCCGTTTTGGTACAGAGGAGAGAGAGAAAGACAGGACTCGAGAGAGAGAAGGGCTCGTTGCAACAGGAGCGGGACATACTGGCAATTTTTTTAAGAGAGGACGTCGTGAACGTATATACAATAAAGCTTAAGCAACATTAATGTTTGTTTATGAGTCACATTTGTTCAACGCGTATGCATAAATGCATTGATCCGTTGCTTAAGGTGGTCAGACTATCCTAAAGAGTCATTCACCCGCTCTGAAGATCTGCAGTGACACCTCGGCCTTATTTATGTTTTAGGTTGTCCTGAAGTCATTCACCTGCTGCGAGTTTAGATAGTGAGACCTCGGCTAACGAGCGATCCTGGAAAGCTGTTTGGGTTAGCGAATATTTTCGCTGTTTTTCGAGCTTCCCTAACGAATACGATTTTGCCGGAATGATTATGAGGTTGCTCGCGCTCGGAAGTATTTTATGATTAGGCAATTTATGAAAAGTAGTACTTCTGCCATGGAAGTTGATTCCGGACCTTATAATCTTCATTACTAGAGGTATATCTGTTCTTGATTTTGTTGTCTATTAATTTATTAGTAATTTTGTTGTCTATTAGTTAATTTAGTCTTACTAAATCGCTTATTGTTAAACCAAGATATCCTACAACCCAGACGGACACTATCTAATGCTCTGCTATCTAATACTTTAGTGACCTTTGTAAAGTTTGTGACTTATATCGCTGATTCTTTGTAATACATTCTGAAGGTTCTTTTCTATCACGAGTCATATTATTGTTTTTTCTTGTGAAGGAAATACATCTTCTAGTCACAATACGTGACAGTTTTCCACGTTACAAAACCTATCTTGGAAGAGAAAGAAAATTTGGTAAATTTTTCAGTCGTTGCCAAAAACCTGCGGAATATTTCTTTTCTCTTTTTCTCTTCTTTCTATTTTCTTTTTTTGAAAAGAGGATTCCTTTCTCTTCTGCGATATGGCATTCTACGAAGTAACGCCTAAGCATATTTCTTTTTAAACCTGTCTGTATTTTTTTATCATCTATTATTTGCTTCATAAGATGAAATTATTAGCCTTTGATCTCAAAATTTTCCATTTATTTTGATACTTTGCCTAAAAATCAGGTTAATGTAAGATGTACCCCTTCCACAAGCCGAAAGGCGGTTTGCAGGGTATTAATGTAGATGTAGATTAGTCTTCTCAGTATCAAATCGATGCAATTATGCCGTTAAAATTGTAATGAAAACGTAAAAATGAATATAGATTTAAAGTTGGACTATTTTAATAATGGTTGAAAATACATTAGTATTACTGATAAAATATTATTAATAAATAATACATAAAACCAGTCAGAAGATCTAAGAAACTTCATAAATGCTGCTTAACTTTTACTTCATAATTTTAAGGCGACTTAGAATAGAATCAACCGCAAATTATCTGCATTTTTAACTGTTATAAAGTTCAATCACTGGTATGATTGATTGGAATCAATTATATTTGGATGCCAATCTATATATCTGTTACGCTTGTTTCATTCCATCTTCTTCTACTACTTAATATTCACAGATACTGGACGTTCGTCAATAGTAAATCAAGATCTCAAAAGTAAATGCTGAAACTGAGATTCATTGCATAACGGCATTACAGCTGTACAATACTATTGTACCAAACTATATACTTATCTTATGATATGAAATGCTTGATTCTCTATTTTTAGTTTATATACAATGACAGAAATTTAAAAATACATGTTTTCTGACCTTCATAATCTGAGTAGTCCCTGATGTGACCCGTTTGTGACTCACTAATACTGAAATTTATTGTTTCAGAACATATTCGGAACCTTCTTTCAGAGGGATTGCTACGACTCCTTTTTGGCGTCGAATAAAATTTATTCTACTAAACTATTTTTACTGGAATAATTACTAATTAATATAGTATTATTAAAATCAATATGTTAGGCGTTACTTCGTGGAAAGCCGTATCACAGAGTTGAGATAAATATAAATGTCAAATTAAACCTACTTTAACGGGCAGAGAGGAATTTCGTCGAACGAATTCGACGACCCTTGATCGTAAAATGACGTGGTACACGGAAATGCGATAGCTGAACACCTCCCTTTTGTTCCACTCAAAGAACTACATCTAGCACCGCCTATGCCAGCACCTCTTTTCAAGAACGACCGGAAAATATTCCTTTATCTATAAATACGAGCGTATTAACGGCAAAAGAGAGCGTGGCTACGTGATCGGGCCCTTTCTGCTGCTGCTACTCCCATTCAAAAGCCGGAGATGTCGTATTTCTTTCCAAGAAGCTGATGCCTAATTTCGCCTCCGCGATGAGATCAAAACGGTGAAAGAAGCCGGGGAAAACAAAGGGAAGTGAATTAGGGATGGAAACCACAGCCTTTATTTTTTCCCCATTACTGTCGAGTGGATATATTTTGCGTGGGCTGCACAATGGCTAGGGAGCGTAAAATCGTTGATTTGTGTGATTATTTATTCGCGGGGGGATATTGACACTTAGAGCCGCGGTTTCTGTTGTTAAGTGCGGTGTTTGAAACTCTTGTTCCGCGCCCGTTTGTTGTTCCGCGGTCTTCCATACGAGCTGATGACAGATGGGATAAAATTGGCCGGCTTCGTTCTAATAAAAGAAGGGATGTGGGGGTTGGAAACAATTGAGTGCGTGGCCGCACACAAGTGACGCTTTAAATAATCGTCCTTCTGACAGAAGAATTTTTGGAAGAACTTAAGTAATGAAACTGCGCAAAAGCGCAAACTAAGGGATGATTGGGAAAATGAAATCTGAAATCAAAATTATATCAAATCTATCTGAGTTTACTTGGGAATAAAGGGGAATTATTTTTGATTGCCTGATGTTCATAAGGAGCAAAATTGTAGGACAAAGTCGCATGCGGTCTAGTCTGAATACTTCTAAAAACTTCTGGAAGAGTATCACAGAACGAGGAATCCTATTATATCATTGTGACCGTTAATTAATAAGACTTTAGTGAACTAACTGTGGAATGGAGTTAAATAATTTGTTTAATACCTTCATTTCCAATATCTAATTTCATTTCTTAGGGAGTTTTTATCATTCTATAGTCCAAAATTATCCCCCTTTTTAGCTAACTCTTAGGAATACTTATCTACTGGTAAAGACTAATTCATTGATCTCGCTTCTTTCCCTTTTGTGATTACTCAAACTGCAGAAAATGTAACAAAGAAACAAATTTCACTCAAAATCTAATGACTTACAATAAATAAACGGTTCAACAAGGCGAAAATGTAATATGTAAGCCATAAATTTAATTTACAATCTCCATTTTAATTTTAAAAACGATGAAGTTTTAATGAAGCGTTAGAAAATAATATCCATCAATCTTATTGTATGGGTTTTTGCTCTTTTTTCTCTTCCATTCTTTCTGTCACTCTTTTTTCTGCCTCAGTTTTTTGTTCATCTTATGGCCTCTTTGCAGCCCATTTCCCTCAAATGAACTTTAGGACCAGTCTAATTTTTTCTACATGCTTCTAACCAAATTTTTTGTTTCACTGTTACATCTGCTGAATTCTTTAAAATTCTCTATGCGTTGCTTCAAACCTCAGCTCATTATAAGTACGTAATGTTTGGCAACTACGGCAATGGAAACATATCGGCACTCAGCTTTGACAGTGGATGTAGTATGGTGATTATTTTCGACTGATTTAAATTAGTACTTTATCAGTAGCTTCAAGGTTCTAACCGATTCTTCTTGATTCAATCTATTACAACAATTATAAGTTAAGTGCTCCATGAAGTCTCCTATATGTACCTAAAAGGTATATGTGACCTATCCTCGAGATTTACTTCCGAAATTTCGGTAAATATATTTCAAAAGTTGGAATGATAGGATCATTTAACGTGGTAATCGCTAGCCATTACTCATGGAATTTAGATCAAATATTTTAAACAATTACATATATATGACGTGAACTGTGTTACTTAAATTCAAAAATGTTGATAAAAATATTAATTTGGTACAATCGTCTCGCAAGGATATTCAGTATCTCGGAAATAAACATTAAATGGATCTTCTCAATTATTAAAGTATTAATTAAATTCTAAAATTTTACTTTTATTAGTTATTCATACTCGTTAATATACACAAGTTTCATATTATAGTCGGNAAAAAAAACACAAAACACGAACTTAACTTTACTTATTAAAATAACTCGATATTTATTGCTTTTAAAGATCTGATCTTTGTCATGGCTTATACTTATATATATATCTACTACCATCTAATTCTATATATATACACGCGGTGATTGTATGTAATAACAATAGTATTCATTGAAAGTGTGAATTTTTTGAGAGTGTAGAGTCGCATTTTTAATAGTTCCACAAGGATGTAGATGTAACAATTTATTGCTTTTAATTCAACCAAGGCAGCACAATTCAATTATTGTAAAAGTGGATCATTAGTTATTAGGAAACTGAAGTTTCACTTTTACTCTAATATGCAAAGCATTCTCGACATAAGAGTAACGGAATAACTGTGAAACATAAGAGGACGATAATAACAATTCTGTGGCTGTATTTCACATTTAAGATGCTTATGCATTCGAAAGTAGCAAATTCTTCATCTAAGTTTTGTATTAAAATCGACCACCAAATCTCCACCCATTAAATTACCCGAAACTAAACCTTACCTCCTTCCCTCATCAATTAAAGAGGAATCCATTTGGAAAGCCTTCCTCCTTTCTTTTAGTGCTCCCATTCCTCTCTTCCGTATCTACATTAATCCCTTCCTATCCCATATCTTTTGATCCCCACTTCTCTACCGCATTCCAACTCCCTCGTCGCTTGGAAAACCACTCCCTGCTAAACAGCTAGCAATAACCACCGCGGAAGACAAAAGATACATCGCGTTGAAAGAAATGGCGATGGAGGCGGACGGAGAAAAAGTTGAAGAGGAAGATACATTGGACTGAACACAAGCAGCAACAAGCAATCTCTACAGCCATAGTGAATCATGGATGTATATTGTACGGTTTGCACGGCTACAGACAATGCAAAAAGTTCTTGAATGCATATCAATCACGAAATTTCCTTTCGTCGCAAGCACGTTATTTGCCTAGTTTCAAATTCACAGAAATAAGCGATGTCTCGTAGAAATGCACCCATTCATATATAATGACGAATAGACCTTTTACTTTTTCCACAACAATATTTACTGAAAACACACGACGATTTTTCATTGAAAACTACTGTGGAAAAGTAAAAGGTTTTTCTTTATCCTACTCGCCTGGTTCATTCTAGAAATCCACAGTAACTTTAAAATCTATTTTGGCTACAATCTAACCAAGTCGTTAGTATAGGTGCCAACGTAGCATGTCCTGTGTTCGTATCCTGTTCAGGCCCTTTTTGTTTGTTCTCGTTGACTAAAGAAATTAATTGGTATCTTAAAACTTACAACCACTTAACAAGGTATTTATCGTTATTATTGCTACTATAATTACTTTTCTATTCTTGCGTAAAACTTTTATTAAGAGATGTATATTCAAGAATTATCTTTTTTTCTTTAATCTACATTTTCTTCCTTATTTTAGCTTCTTAATCAACTCATTCGACCACAATTTCTCAGTTTTCCTCTCCCTTTTGTAGCACTCACACTCGTCATGCACCATCTTCGTCTGTTTCCATATATATTTTCCATATATATTTTCCATATATATTTTCCATATATATTTTCCATATATATTTTCCATATATATTTTCCATATATATTTTCCATATATATTTTCCATCCGCCCATGACGACGTAATCAGCCTTTTTATATATTGGCCTTTCTATATATTATTGTATATTGAAGTCTTTCTCACGGTCAAACATTTTCATTTTCTAAGTTGAAAAACACTATTGTCTTTACTTTTAGGGCAAATATTAAGAAACCCAATGTAAATCCCGAAATTTTAATCCTTATTTAAAGATATCCAACTTTCCTCTAACCTATAAATTTCGCTGAAATTAGTGACATCGTAGAAGTTAAACTTAAATGCTGTGGGAGAAGAATTCTCGTCAAGTTGACGAAAAAAATTTAGTTAGATGAAGCACTTATTTGTGTAAAAATTTATCAAATTTTAAACGAGTTATTTAAATTCTCAATGGACGAATTGTTAAAATCAAAAGTATGTGCTGAAAATCTTCAAATACAGAAAAATCTATCAAATGAGATATTTGGGGGTCACGATAAAAAAATAAATCACAAATCTCGAGGCCCGGAACTCGGGACTTCTGGACACCCAAGTCATACGCGGCTGTATAATATTCTACATCAAGATAGAAATTCAATTTCGTTCCCACACCCTCGTTAACAACATATCTCATTACGGTGGAGAGAAAGTTCAATCAAAAGCGTCAACTGAGCGATCACTCGAAAATAATGACGAATCGGAGCATAAATATTGTTAAACATCGGAAAAATTGATAAATTCATGATTTTTCAGTCTACTTTGATATAATAATTTTCGGTTAAAATTCATTTGCAGCCCCAATTATTAAAACTTCGACACATGTGTTTGTTAATTGGGAGAACAAAATATTTCCGGCGAATTTAGTAGTTAATTACGTTAAAGCCACAAGCGTGTTTAAGAGCATTAGAAAATACGAACGCATTTGTTTTGATTAAATTCCAAAAATGATTAAATATCTCCCTCTCGAGATTATTTTAATCCCGATAATTTCGGATGCGTGGGTACAATGACGATTATTATTTATTTTTAAATTAAATTAGACTGCCGATGATAAAATGATTGACCCTCCGATGGAATAAATCGTTGAATACACGCATAACACGTTAAATACTGGGCACGCTTCCAAACATGTGAACGAATTATATGTTAAAATAGAAAAGCCAAGAAAGAAATAAACCAATGAATATCTACTATGTCTTGAAAAATTTATCAAAAACTTTTAAAACTCAGCGAGTTATTTGAAACAGTTAAATTTTGATTAAATCTAATTACACAGTTTGTAATAACTCATTTTACCTCGTACGTCACAGGAAGTTTTCATTAACTTCTTCATAACCCACAACCATTGCTCGTCGTCTTTGCATATTTTATAAATATCTAAGAGCGGAAATAATTTACGCTAATGGTATTATTTAACGAACTTCTCGAATTTCACGCTTTCGAAATAGAAATTCGATCTTTGAGATGATACTCACATAAATCAGACCACTGAGCATACATTAAACCTGCACCAAATGTCCGAAAATATATCAGTGTAATATAGATAAAGAAAGTGAAAATGAAAAAAAACACAAAACACGAACTTAACTTTACTTATTAAAATAACTCGATATTTATTGCTTTTAAAGATCTGATCTTTGTCATGGCTTATACTTTCCTCACAGAAATTAATTTGCTTAACCATTATTTGAAGTTAGTAACAGCTCAAAGATTTTATAAAATCAAAACTAGGAGAGGGCTAAAGGTGATTTTACACGTTAAGGATTCCACCAAGGAAAAATCTTTATGAAAAATGAACATGAAAAAGTCTGACGGAACCGAACATCTGAATTATCCGAGCGACTGCTCTGCCGATTAAGCTATCTTACCACATCATCATATATTTTATGATAATAACCATAAAGTAATTGATAATTTCAATTTCCATTGCTTTCCGACCCTCCGCGAAAAGAGCGGTCGGATAGACAGAAAACAACGCGTTCACCCAACCCTAGAATAGAACAACTTCAGGTCGGGTAGATCTTTTAAACGGGCCCTTGGAGAGAGAAGAGGGGAGAATGAAATACTCGCGGAGAGGAAATGGATGGGAAGGAGACGAAGGCAGGTGAAGGGGGAAGGGTAGGTTTCAGGGTGGTCGAGACATGTGACGTGGAACAGACAATAAAGGGTGGGAGAAAAAGGCGTGGGAGAGGAAACGAGATTAAGGAGAAGGGGTTTTCGGTTGTTGCCGTCGTAACAAAGCAGAAGAAGGGGAGAGGGCGACGAAGTGGCCGCGATGAAAGAGGCAATCGCCCAGGGAGGGGATGTTTGGAAATGGGGGAGATGAGTTGATGACAATTGATGGGAAAACAAAATTGAAGAAACGAAACGGAACGGGACGATGAGAAATCCGCCCGTGCGTTACGAGTTTGAGGGTGCTGAAGATACTTATATAGCCAGAGGAAACTATAGACCGAATCGCTAAGAGTGCGACCCTTTTGGCACGAGTATCGGAATCTATAGACTATTGATCCTACAGATTTGATTTAAAAGATATTGAATTTTTTTAATAGTCTGCTAGACTCGGGGTATTATTTAAAGCAAGCATTAAAAGAAAGCGATTCGAAATAGCGATCAAAGAGCAAAAATCGTGCGGTTTCCAAACACATTCATCTAATTAAACATGAAGATACGTGCAAGAGATTTAGCTTATTATACTAATTTACTCGTGTACGGGTAGGTAACCCTTTTGCAATTACAATCTTTTTTGAAAATCATGAATTGAAAAAAATAATAACAATGAATTGAAAAAAATAATATAACACGGGAATAAAATGACAATTCTAAAACACAAACTTCAGTGTACGGTAGAATTGAAATTATTGTTTACTGATTATAAAGTTGGAAAATTATAAAAAATTAATCAATTAAGATAATTGTAGTATTTAGTATGATTATATTATAATAAATTAGTATTTAGTATGATTGTTCGTAAAATAAACTGTGTATAAACATTCAATAATAATTATAAGACAGAATTATTTACAAAATGTGAGCCAAGGTAGTTTTAGGGTTAAAAGAAGAGACTTATATCTCCCTGTTTGGCCGTAATACATACGTTTTCTTATTATTATCACAAAGCGTCACACTGATCATCTAAAAATAGAAAGAGAAACATAGATATGCTACAGTCACCAGTGTTAAACTCCATCTGCTTCATACAATGACTTTCGATGTGAAACATATATTTATTTATAATTTTTAATGCTACTAGGGTAATTGATATTGCTCGGTTATTATTCCAATAACCAATCATTCCTCGTTTCATCGCACTTCGCATAACATATGACTTAACAATGAATCACTGAAAGCTGTGAAAATCTACTGCACGATTCATTCCAAAAATAAACGCGAACGATCTTGGGTCATAATTCTTCAAAATTCTACCATACTAACAGTACGAATGAGTAACCTCATTTTAAAATTTTCAAAATATTAGTTGACTATAAAAAGATCTTTGGTAATGAAAGACCAATTTTCTGCTAGCTCAATGCATCACTTAGAGCAGAATGTTCCATTTTCATCGTGCTGCCATTGGTATAATATGCGTACCACAAAATTTTCTCCCAAATATTTCAGGAAAAGGAAAGCAATTACCTTTACTATTCGTTATAGTATACAGTATAGCTGCCATTGGAATGATATGCGTACCACAAAATTTTCTCCCAAATATTTCAGGACAAGGAAAACAATTACCTTTACTATTCGTTATACCCATTAAGATATATATGAATGCAAATATGAAAATAATCCACCAAAAATGCATTAAATACCAAACACGCTAATTATAATTACGTATATTGTTTTGTTACGAATTAAAAATCATCCGATGTTTTTTTCGCAAAGAAAAAAGTCTTGCAATAGACATGATTGCAAAGGTACGGCGGCCACGAAATATCTTGACATTAAAAAAGTTAATGGAAAAAGTTATTTAGAGTATTAAATGTAGCTACATGGCCAAACAACTAGACATATAATTAATCATCAACTTTTGACTCTTAAATGAGTCCTTTAGGTAATAATGAAGAAACGAACTTTCATTTAACGTTTAAAAAGCAATTTCTTTTAGGTGCAGTTCATCAGAATAAGAATGTCAAGCTAAGAATACGGCCGTAACGGCGGAAAAGGTCATTCTCTTCATAACTTTATTGAGTTTGTTCGTGTTTCGAATGGATGACGATATAGGGCTTAAGAAGGCAGCCTTAATGCAAATTTATGGTCGGATTATCTTACTCTGAAGCCCTCGACCGCTAACAAACGCAAAGATACTGAGTTACGGATGATAGCAAGTAGAAACAAGAAGTAGAGGACGAGGAAGGGGTGGACGAGAAAATTCGAGGAGCTGAGAAGTTGGAAATTTAATTTATTTCAAGATAGAAGACTATTCAAAGGAATCTGCTGGATAAACTATTTAAAGAAGATATAAGCTTTGGAGATATTAATTTTGCCAAATTACGCCCAATTGCGGGCCATAATTCGGATAAAATCATTGATACAGACGCCCTAAAAATTTTAACTTAAATGGCGTGGTTTACGCTAGTGGTACACACTCGTTTCTACTCTCTCCTTCACTGAAGTTTAGGCCTTAAGCTTCTCTATATAAGACGTATACAGGTAATCAACCTCCAATGAAATATGAGGTTGATTTCTATGAAATAATTCTCCTCCTATGAAATAGTAAGTTGATTCACCGTTACTTTGTAAATATGAAGGAGAATTTTTGTTAATAGCAAACGGTTAATTTCCTTTTTATTAACATGCCTGTCGAATTTTGAATATTTCTAGCAATTATTGGTGGAACTAATTCATATATGGCTCAATGAAAACAAGTATGTACGTAAGACATAACCAAATTTTCTTCTCATTAAACCAAAATAATATCCATCAAATTTTGAGTGATTATTTTAAAAGTTGATTCACTTGACCTTGCAATTTGCATTTATTATGGTTGTTTATTTTATGTTATAAAATGTATAATCACATGCCTAAGCTTATACTTGAGCAGCTTGTGCTATACCAAAAATTTCCTTTTAATGAAAATAATTGATTGTTTTAACTACGATGACAGGCTTCAATTTATACTTAAGGAAAGGAGTAAGTAGATATTGAATAATTTATGTGTAGTTGACTCAATAATTAGTGTATATAAACCATCATAATAAATAAACTCGCATTTTTAACATCACAGAAAACCTTAAAAACGAATATTGAACATAGTTTTTCGTTACATTTTTCTTCCTACACTTCACAATTCAAAAACACAGGGTGACATTTATTCGGTTGAGACGAATGACGCCCGCTGCCATCACGGAGAGCTATAATCGTCCCTGGATGCATGACTAGAGTGCGCACGTGATTCAGTATCGCTACTCGAATTCGGGATGAGAAAAAAAACTCCGGGTGGAAGTTTACACTAGCTGACGACGGTGAGCATCCAAACAATGCTCCACTCGGGAACGGCAAGTTACAAATTAACACCGGAACAAATGGAGGAATGGGGAGCTGTAAGTACGCATTGGGGAAACAAAGGGGAGGGATCGAAAGAAAAGTATCGGGGAGCGAGGAGGGGTCGTGCGGGAAAGACGGTGACTTGGCAAGTGAAGCACAGCGAGTGAGTGAGCGTTTCGGGAAAGGGAATAGGAACAGTGACTTTGGCAAGGCTGGAAGGTGACAAAAGGCGAGCGATGATTCGAAGACTGGCGTAATTGGAATGGTGCTGATGTGAGCGCCTCTTAACCATTCATACCGTATTTCACTCGCTCTGTCTCCGTGGCTCTCCGAGACAAAAGACTCGCGGGACGTTGTTGGGAATCATGCGCGCGAACGAAGGAAAATCAATGCCGTTCGGGTGCAGTAAGATGAATTTGCAATCCCGATTGTAAATAGGAGGAAGGTATGGAAAAGTGTGGTGATACTTGAGGATGGTGGCGTTGCTGTGGGTTGGTTGGTTGATGGAATCAGTAGGCAATGATGGAAAATGGAGTGGGGGGCATGAAAAAACAATCCAAAGATAGGGTCTTGACGTTGAGGTAGAATAACACAGGGAAAAGCAGCGAAGAACTTCTACACCCTTGGACGTAACTTCAATAGAAGTTTCGACTTATTCATGTCACAATCACCATTTTCTTCTTCTTATTTACTAAGCGAATTATTTTGGTAGCATCTGTTCTCTTTGCAAATTCTTTGGTAAGCTGTAGGAATCATTTCTCTTGATGAAGGTTATCTTTCAGTCAATGCAATTCAGCAGTAACAGTATTAAAAGTTTTCCGTGATAGATTATATAGCATGGATAAAACATTAGTTTCATTATATCGAATAAAATATTTAGAAGAAACGACAATACAGTCCTTGGTGCGGAAATAACTTCAGCAGTATGGTTTGATCGTTTATTCCTACTGTTTGCCAGCCAAGTTTGATTCTTCGATGACTGGATTCATTGCCATGGTGTTTCATATAATCTTAATCCTTGAAATACTGAGTCATTTTAAGTTAATATTTTGTGTTATTTTAAACATTTTCTTATCGAAAGAGATCCAAACATGTCCACCAAATCATCTATGAGAGAAAAATCTATTTCGATACTGCGAATACAAACTTCCGCATACCAGAATCTATTATCAAAGAATGTCGCGCTGAAACGAATTAGAACCTATATTTCGTTTGGGTCATGTTAGAACGGCCAAAAGGAAAATTTTTGAGAGACTATTCACGACGGGCTGTTCCTACAGCTTGCTATTTCCTTGGATAACACGAAAAAGAGTTGTGTGTTTCGTATATAAAGGATATATTAAAGGCAAGGAATAATTCTCTGAGATCCTAGGTAAATTTAAACCATTTTGTATTTAAGCAGCATGCATTCTTTGTATGAATCATCATGTTGTATCACAGTAGATATACCTAATTAAATATTAAATTAAATATAACTGATTACTGGTAGTAGTGATACTACTTCTCATATATAACCACATAAGATGCAAATACTAATTTGTATCAATCGATTTCATTAACAATAATAGTCATTTAATCAGAAACTTGTAACTTGTGTGATTTTTTGTAATATTTTCAATATTTCATAGTTTGGCAATGTATTAATCTTAATAAATTTCATTTACATCTACAGTGATGAATAGAGTAATAAATTATGATTAAGGATTAAAGACAAATAAATAAAAATACCAAATACGTACGTATGATGAGCGGTGTGTTACTTATGACAAAATAATTTATAAACGTAAAAATAACGCTGCCCCCTAATATCGATCTTAAGCAGATGATGGTTATTAACATTTATCAAATTGATGCTAACAACGCATGTATTAAAGATACACAAAAATTAATTTCTTAAGCAACATATTTAAAATGAAGGAGCAATTATTTCTAAGAAAAGTCTTCCAGCAGGTTTGAACGAGCGGATCTTCGCCAGTAACGACTCCAACTTGGAGTGAAAGTCATTAATCACGGCAGAGATAATTTAGCCCAGAAGTATTTAACACCCCACTAACAGCTTTATAAATAAATTCTGGGTAATAATAGCGACCTTTTCTGCAATTGCATGGGAATCTAGACCTACCGCAAGCTAGCATACTAATGAATTTTACGAGTAAATACACTCTTAGCCAATCTCAGCGAGAACTGAACTAATGGAATTCTCTCGTTTGACGGAGAACTTCGGCGACCTCATTTTGCAGACAAGTTTCGTTATTTTATGCGTTAGCATCCTATTGTTATTGTTCACTTTTAAAAGTAAAACGTTCATAAATATGATAGAAACAAATACGGCGATGTCGGCAGGAAGAGGGGTCAGTGGAGCTTGATGGAACAAGTGTACTGTCGAGCAAACTAGTGTCGGTGAAGTGTACTGTTGAGCAAACTAGTGTCGGTGAAGTGTACTGTCGAGCAAACTAGTGTCGGTGAAGTGTACTGTTGAGCAAACTAGTGTCGATGAAGTGTACTGTGGAGAAAACTAGTGCCTGTGAAGTGTACTGTCAGGACCCTAATTGCAGTCAATGGAAGTAAACGCATTATTAATGATGCCCTAGCGAAGCTTACGCAATCAAAGTTCACCTCATCGAAACCTCAAAAAATGTCACGTCTAGACGTGACACCGAACCTTGGTGTGTGAAAATCTTAAGAGCGAACAATGGCGAGGAATATAAAACTTTCTGCGATGAAGCCTTTGGAAAGGAAGGCAATAAAAAGCGATATCAACTGGTTGAAGCAAACTGGGAAAGGGTGCAGGCATTCTGCACTCTTTCCCAGTTTTCTTCTCCACGTTACACAACTCCAGTCTTCACTCTATTTCTCTCTCTCAATTTGTTATTCTACAACCCCTCCCTCTTCTTTGTCTTCTCCCTCTAGACATCTCTCATTTCCCTCTTCATTATTTTTCTTTTATTTCCCCTTCTCTCCTCTTGTCCAACCCCATTCTTTCCGCTTTTAGGATCCCTTCCTTATATTATCTCCTTGGGTTTTAAGAGGATTATGAGAGGTTTCCGACTCTCTTCTTCCTGCCGCCGCCACCACCTTTATCACCTTAATCGCGTTATCATTCATTTTAATCACTGCCTCTTTAGGAGTTTTTCCTGAATTATTCCCTTTTGTCCCGCCCTCCCTTTTAGATCCGCATTTAGTGCCGTCGTCCCTCTCCGCGATACCTTTTCTTATCGTTCTGTATCTCCTTCTTTAATCTGTTCCATTTATTCCTTTTATCTTCTCCATCTTTCTGTCTCTGTCTGAATTAATTATTTCCCTTTCACGTACCAGTTTTCCCGCTCGGTGACCTTCGTTTTTTTTAAGTTTCAAGTCTATAAATTTACTACTTTACTTACAAATAATGCTTTGAATTTGTCCCCTTTTGTCGAATTAATCGTAGAAATGCGGTTTTACACATCCCACCCACTGACCAACCTTATTATAGCTATTCTTTACTCCTACAAGTCCCACCCATTTATTACTTTTAGTTTCAAGTTTTCGTACATCGCTTCTGTTTTTGTATTTCAGAATATAATCAAGTAATTAGTCGTCGATACTCTATTTCATCCATCTATTAGGTGAATCCATCCACATTTAATCAGTTTTCGATACACTTGATGAATTGCTGAAAACGACCATGCAATTTTTTTCATTTTGAAAAACATGAACTCTTAGTTCAAATTCATTCAGCACATGTATTCAAATACAATTATATTCTTATTTTGTTCCGATAAATATTAGATAAAGGCTATCTAATACCTTTTGATCGTAAAGTGAATTCATTATTACGTGTTTATTTACAACAAATGTACATTTTAGGATATTTCACTTTAAAATCCTGTTTCAATTCTGCTTCTCGATAATCTGCTTCTAATAATCTCGATAAATGCTACTAAAATATACTAACCAATACATCGTGGTCTTAAAATATACCTGTTATGTGTATCTAAAGGTTGAGCTTTTAAAATAAAATTCCTATTCCAGTAACTTATTTCAAGAAACGTTATTGAACTTCTCACTGTCTCATTTGAAAATTCTTACCACTTGAGCCCTGACATTTCAACGGCTAGGCTTCAGCTTGTATATCTGAAACTTCTGTTGGAGAGAACCACAAAAAACTAGTGTATGATTTTGCATCGAAACATTGTTTGCAGTCGCTATATGGAGTAACGCCTCGTGGCTACTAATGGGGTAATTTTTCCGTTTTCTTAAACAGCTAAATCCTCCAACAGCACCTTCCAATCCTTCACCTTTCTTTTCCCTCGCCCATTTCCTCTTTCATCTTCCAGATCCATCCGATTCCACACCCTTTCCCCTGACGTGCGACTGTGTGTAGTCGCTTGTCTTGAAACCGCGCCAACTCCCATTGTTCCGACAGCCTTTTGTCCGCCGACTAACCCACTCCATCACCCCATCCTTTCCCTGCCAACTGAGCCATCTCACTCCAGCCTCCCTCCGGACCACGGCTGCTTCACGTCTTTTCCCCCATAATTCCTCGTAACCGCCGAAAAAAAACCTTAAACAAAAACAAAGGGACGTCTAGCCACTTGGTTCGCCGTATAATTCTGCGGCTTCCCTAAAACCTTCCCACAGTAACTTTCCCCCATCTCTCCCCAGAAAAACCTATCGAATCTCTTGCGCCCTTCATCTGTTTCCGAATTACTTTGCGCCTCATTCGTCCATAGGACAAAAGACAGTCGACCCCATTTGCCCCATCTGCCGATCGCTCACTCACCGACGCAGACACCCGTGGACTCAAGAGGGGCCCTTGTTTCACGTTGCGCCGCGTTAATTCCCCCTGGCGGGGGAACGCTGAATTAATTTAATTGGGATTCCTTTCTTTACCTGACCGATCGGCCAGAATCGCAATTTGCGATATGTTCGGGAGGATAAGTTCGTTAAAAGCTTGAGGTAATATCGTGTCCCATCGAGCGAGATGCAAAAAGGATCGGTCTGACGGCGCGTGACGAATTAAAACGAAACAAAAGCTGTAGCAAGGTGCAGTAATTGTTTTTGGCTCCGTATATCTCCGGATTTATCGACAGAAGAAAATCAACACTCGGAAAATAACCTTAGGTTAACTTTAATGGCGGTCTGATTCTTTGCTGTTTGACTGTTAGAAAAACCTTAATGTTAAAAACATATTGTATTTCTAACCAAAAACTGGTTTGACCAAAAAGTTTTAGTACAAACGGACGGCGCGTAATCATAAATTCAAACGATTTTATTTCGTGCGAAATTGAGAATTGAGTTTTATATTCCGCTCATTAGCAGCAAGGCGTAAGTAAATTGTATGCAATAACAAAAATGGTGAATGAAGGTAAAGAGAAACGCTACATAAAATATGAAATATGATGAGTAACATCAAGGATAGGATTCAAAATTGGGAAGCAGTGATGCTTAGAATATTACTTTTTGCAACCAAATGGCTTCTGTTAAGGAGATTATACACTGTATGCACTTTATTCTGCAATCTCCATGTAATTTACATCTACATCTATCTACATTAGTACCCTTCAAGCCGCCTTTCGTCGTGTGGCAGGGGGTGCAAGCACCAATTTAAGGCGAAAAGCAGTATGTAATCATTTTGGATAATTTCCATTTATACTTAATTAGGGTTCTCAGGTTCTACATCTATAATACAACCCTGCAAGCCGCCTTTCTGCGTGTGCCATGGGAGTTAACCTTGAATTATTTATAATATTTGCGTAAATTGTAATATGTATCTTTTACGAACTGTTATCCGACAAATACACATTTTACCTTAAGGTTCGAAGTGAGAATAAAATATCCATTCATCCATTGTTTGATGGGGAAATAACTATTTTTCAGTGAAAAGACAACGGCCAAATGTAATCGTATTCTGTACTACTTCACAACCATGTGAGATAATATTAGATTGGTAGTAGTTACAAATAGTTTTCCTAAGAACAGCGTAGCTTTTAATCAAGAACAGGCTTGCATAACCTGCGTCTTGCTGAACGTATATAACTGAATTACTGCGGTCCGCATAAATCAGGTCATAAATCTTTCAAGTAGCATTTTATGGAAGACGATCTCTTACATACAACATGTTACATACATCACACAAAGCATACCGCTGAAAAATTAAGTATTGCGCAAATTATTTTTTCGAATTTATACTTGATAACATTTACGTGAGGTATAAAATAATAGTATTCATTTTACCAGTTTTTTTGACCAATTTTGCTCCTGACCATATTTCCCACATCTATACGGCTCTTCAGTCCTAATAAGTTACGCAGACGAGATCTGGAACCTTGAAAAACATACGCTTCTACATTTTGCTAAACAAATCCAGTCCATGGAAGTGATACAAATAGCATCGAAGTAAAAATCAACCGTTCGGCCAACAAAGGAGAAACAACACTAGCTATTTTCAGCCGAATCTGATCGTGAAAGTGATTTCTGGAGACATAAAAGAGAAGAAATTCCAGAAAATAACGGTATCGCATTTCGCGCGCATCTCTCAGACAAAGGAGTGCCTCTTCCATGTTCTACACGCATATTTCCTGCCTTTTGATCTCCCGCGCCCCCTGCTCTTCTCTTTGCGGCACAAATTGAAACTTCTTTTGTCCGCTAGGGGTCCAAGTTCATCCACTAAACAGTCTGGCCCTTCGCCACTTCATTCTCATCCTTTGTCTTTCTGCGATCCTTTCTCCCTCTACGTCCCTATCCGTCGCTCATACGTCTTTCTAATATCTCTGAAACACTTATGATTACTTGTTTGCTACACTGGGCGTTTTCAGTTTAAACAAATGAACACGGATAGCATTTATTGATGAAAATAAATACATTTTTCTATCAGGGAGAGATTGAGACAGGGAAGCCTTTTCTTCCAACTCAATTATCATCAAAGATAACGCGTATTGTCATAATTGTTCATAGGGCAGTGAAAAAGATGGGACACTTCTGCTATAGTGGATATAAAAAATCTAAAACCACGTTACATAGAAAAGGATTGCTTTTAGATAGTAAAGGCAAAAGGCAAAGATAAAATGGTCAAGGGTAATTTAAAAAATAAAAAGATAAACAGATAATCGATTGCCTAGCATATTACAATTATTCGTAAAANTGAGAATCGTGGATATAACCTGATGTCGCTGAAAGCAGCATTTTAACTAAATTCAGAATCTATTTGAACAAAATTCTTTTGTTAATTTCTGTTGACTTTTAACGTTAAGGAAACGGAATACCAGTGATAACGGTACTACAATCAAATATGAACGTAACTTTGTTCGACGAATTGCGTATTAACAATATGCTCGAGCTTTTCAGGTTTTCCTCTGGAGGTGAATATAATATATGGTGAAATCAAGAAATTTGTGGTTACCAAATTTTCATTGCTTACACTTACAATAAATCATGTTTGATGAAGGAAAAAACTCAGTATATTTTATCAAAAACTCCTTTTATAGTCTCATCTGTAAGTGTACATCTTCAGGCAGAATATAAAGTTTTTTTACTAGTCAGATTACAGCACCTTTTCACTAGCTGGAAATTGCTCTTATACAATTTACATGAGTCACGTAAATCTTTTGCACCATGCTGTTTACCGTTAGGGAAGGTTGATTAATCTGTAGAAGATATATGAACTGTAAATTAGATAAAATATCACCTAACCTCATCCATAAATTTTTTTAATGCGCAACAATATATGATTTCCCATTCAACACATCAAAGGTTTCACCAAAGAGCCGAAATTGTTTCTGTAAGTGTTAAATAGGCAAGAAAGCATACTCATAGCCGAAAATAGTCTTAATTTAATTTAGAGCTTCTAATAAATTCGATTACCGATATATAGTTTTGGGAATTCTATAATTATTAATAAATTCCAACAACGATATTCGTGATGGTTTCCCTGGAATTTCTACTTAACACTGATTATTTTCGCATAGTTAGCAGTTCTTTATTTTACTATTAAACATGCCAAAGAAACAAAAATTCTTCAGTTTCTGGTAATTCCGACTCGTCACACTAAAATACAGACTTAAATAAATCAAGTGTTATTAACTGCCCAAGATGTTAAAAATAAATTATTAAAACTATCAGAATATTCTATTGAAATAATGTTGATTAACCATTCCAATGGTGATAATATGATTCATATACAAATATATACTTCTATTTCAAATATTATATTATACAGTGAGTCATCTTCGGCCACTGTATGCACCTTTATCTGTTAAGATCATTGAGGCAACAACTTTCTGCTGTCTTCATTTTTTATATTTGCAACTCACGTTTCAAACATTTTGATGACCATGTAAAACATACTTCTTGCTATTATTATATAACTTTCAGTGGACATGATATTATGGCTCACAAGTGTTGCTGAAGTTGCAATTTCACCACATTCGTTACAACAACCGTGTATCATTGGTTACTTTTTAAACTCAAAAGGCGGCATTATTGATGGATATCAACGGATATCTATGGATGCATTAGTACTTAACTAATAAAATATTAATTTAACGTCAGAATTATGCACAATTAAGGGCGAATACACCTTCAATGTTTCAACTTAGAGGCATTCATAGCGTTTTTCAATATTCTGGTGCCAAGGCTCCATTGATTTCTAATTCATTTATTTCCTTCAGCCTTCCATGGTTTACCTTAGGCCCATCCTAAAGAAAGACATACTTTCTAAAAGAATTTGCCACCTCAACTCTTCGAAAAGAGAGGCTACGGAGATTTTTACTTAAGCCGGCCCCACAGCGAAAATAAACGAAGGAAAAGAGCGGGAATAAATTAAGCTTGGCTATATGGTTTCGGTAGGACCTCCCATGAATAGGCTTACATCATTATCATCGTGAATTAATTGCCTCCTGCTTCAGATTTCTTCAATGAATTTGGTATAGCGCCACCTGGCTTGGACCATCAACTTTGGACACGAGAAACTGTCCTCGCGTTGGCCACGGGAAACTTCCTTGTGGACAACATCGGACAAGGGAGTTGGTGAGGAAGGCGCTATCGGATTCTCCGTGGGCCGAAGAGAAATGAGGGATAAGGGCGATGACAAAAGAATGTCGCGCTGGAGGGATTAGTAGATGGCGCCAACGTCTGCTGGTGGGATTTGTGGCTTGAGAGAGATGGATGAAAGGGAAAGTTGGAGATTGGATTCCCCTAGGCATAAAAAATTCCCTTCCTGTTGCTCGCTCTACCGATTTGTATCCTAATCCTCACTCCTTCTGTTGCCCCTATTATTTTCCTTTAACTTCTGGCCTTCCCTCATTCAGCTTCGGACTGTCTCGAGATGTGCGGGATGCAAGACTACCCCAGCGCAGAACTTCACAAACGTTTATGTACAAGGATCCCTTTAAACAGTCAAAAATTGCTTAGGAATGGTACTCAGGATCAGCAATTTCCTGAAATGATAAATTCCTGAAATTACTCTTCTCATACCGGAAGTTTATACGGATATTTCAGTTCTCCTTTACACACAAAATCTTTTTTAGTAATTCTATTCAGGACGAATACTTTTTAGAAAATTATTGATCAAGGATTTATGTCACGCTGGGGTTTTCTTCGTCCGTCGTATACATCTCCGGGTTTTCCTCCTTTATTTTTATGTAAAAAAAACAAGAAAATATATTCCTGAGATATTAATTTGCTAGAAACGTACATAACATGACATTTTAAGCGGCCATTTAAAATCCTTAATTCCCTGTCGGCAAAATGTTTGCAACACCATTCATATTTTTCTTTATATTTACCAAATTACATTATTTTGACATTTGAGATTAGTATCGACAGTTTAACTGCACATCCTTTTCCTACCATCTTATTATTCTTTTAGCAGATATAATTGATAAAAATTACCTGTGCTATATAATGATAGAGAAATGAAGGAGAAATAGCCTGACGGAGCCGGGAAACGTACCCGAATCTCCCAAGGGCCGGTCGATTTCTCTAACCATCAAGCTAACACGACAGAACAATCCTATGACTTCTGCAGTTATGCTGTGTTAAAGGGATAATAAATGCATGGTTAACATGCATGCATTCAGAGAGAGAAATGAAGAAAGTCTGCCGTAGCCGGGATTTTGTAATATAATGATAATAATACATTATATTATGTATATCATCAACTTATTTTAAGATATATTTAGTCATGAGAATCGTGGATATAACCTGATGTCGCTGAAAGCAGCATTTTAACTAAATTCAGAATCTATTTGAACAAAATTCTTTTGTTAATTTCTGTTGACTTTTAACGTTAAGGAAACGGAATACCAGTGATAACGGTACTACAATCAAATATGAACGTAACTTTGTTCGACGAATTGCGTATTAACAATATGCTCGAGCTTTTCAGGTTTTCCTCTGGAGGTCTTATCCATCCTCGCATCCTTCACAACATCCTTTGCGTCAAACCCACTACCCCTCCAACTTCCTCGCCTTTCCATTAACTCTTCTTTTCTTCCTACTCAACCCCTCTCCATTCACTTAACTTTCCCTTTGACTCTCCCTCTTTCTTTCACCACATCCCCATTCTCTTCCACTCCTCCCTTTCGCATCCCTAAAAACTTCCCAACGAAAAGAGACGGAAAGCAGGCGTGCCGCTCGGAATTCAGATTACAATTCTTTCTTACGCATTCTTCCCTTTTCCTCAAAGCATTCCTGCCTCGTCCCGAATCACCTACATCCCCTCCAAGACTTCGCAACATCGTCACCATCTCTCCCGCCGATTGTCACCTCGTCAAGAGGGAAAAAGGAAGCCTTTCCCAAAACGTTAAGTGGTCCGTGCGATAATTGAATCCTTTAATGTTTCGGTATGGCAAAAACATTAAGTAATACAACTTATTTGCTCACAACGAGGAGACGAATGTAGGCGTCAAAACCTCCGCGCGCCTCTTCGGATTGCTTTTCAATTCTAAAAGCATCGTTAATCGCTGATAATGTGATTAAGATAATTTATAATAATGGGTGAGGCGTGCATTGCCATTCGGGTTGCGTGACGCGACGGTTCTTGCATATTAATTCCGTAGAGAGTCGACGTGGTAGGTTCAAAAGACGTCGGTTTAATAAGCGAGCGGAGTCTTGCGGTTCGGAGGATGTTTCCAGAATTTTCCTCAATTTGCTCTTGTTTGTCTTTATAATGAGAAAGAGATATTCGAAGAAAAATTATGATCGTCATCTCTTATTTACGACATTCGCTCAAAATGTCCACCCGTCTGTGTCACCTACAGTTTATCGCTTCAAGACATTTCCTTTTGAAGAGGGCCCTCTAAATGAACCAAAGAATGCGAAGAAAATTTTAATTATTTATCATTAATTCTATCCATCCCAATAATATGAAGAACGTCTTTTTCAAAAACGATGTCCCAAATTTTCTGTAGAAACTCAGGAAAGCGGGGTTTTCACGAAATTGTACAATTGAGCTATTTCTTGTTCATATGAAGTGAAAATTGGTCGAACGCCATACTCGAGAATAAACTAAGAAGCGCATAGCGTATAGTGTCCGCAGCTTATTTATTAGAAACGAACACAGTTTCAGTGTAAAGTTACCCCATTAACATGTATAGAACCTTCTCATTGACAGCTTAAACACTTAAACACAAAGTCAAAGAAAGGGAAGGTAAGGTTACAAATTAAGATAAAACAATGTTCACTCGAGCTAGGTGATTAATGGGTGGTGGAGGAGATTATAATGAAGGCAGGTAAGTAATTAGGAATTTAGGTTAGAGGAAATATATTTATTTGATATTCGTAAAGGTAAACGGTGGATTAACTATTTAATTGCTCAATGATAAGAGAATGGGAGCGGTGTAGGAGATGAATTAAGTGAGAGTTTTCCTACGAGTAAGTAACCTGTGGACATTTTTATTAGAGTAAATTATTACAGTGGGCGATTTAATATACACGATTCTCGAACGCACAAATAAATGCAAAAAGGGTATAATCCTCCTGAGAGTCATTATGAAATAATTTTCAATTATGTCTTCCGATAGAATCGATTGGATAAACACCCAATAAGAGATCGACGAGATTTTATTTTCGCCTCTGCCGGCAGTGGTACACAAGCTTCAATTATCGCTTTATCTTAATGGAAGTGGGCCCCGAAAAAGGAGGACGAATTCAAAGCAGGAAAAAAACGCTGTGGATAACTCATTATTTCACCATAAATGGTAAATAAATATAATATGTTTGGAAACTGTACTCTTGGAAACGACTGGGTTGGGCAATGGTGAGAAGGCAGGCTTTTAACCTGATTCTCCTATGTATAAAAAGCATTTGTCTGGGGTAAGGAATGTTTATTACAAATGAGAATAGCAGAGACAGAAAATTTGTTTTTAGCTATGAAAAATGATCCTTTAAACCATTAAACCAGTGAAATACAGTCCTTTCTTCAATAACTGCTTCTATGAAGGAAGTTTATGCACAGGACCAAAAGTTAAATACGAAGTCAGTGCTGGAAAACAGAAACATAATCGATTTTGGGGTTTCTTCATTCGGAAAGACAACAATTCTGGTCTTCGTTACAGTAACGATATGAACTGCATCTTGTTTCTTCTTACGTTCACCGTTATTACAAAAATTTATGGAAAATAAATTTCTCCTTAATATAACTGTCATCTTGTTTGCCATACACAATTAGTACATAGTAATAATTATGTATGTCTAACGATAACATTCAATATTCCGAGGCTTCGAAACAAAGTTATTTATATTATGAATCATGCATACTAATAAAGAATGTAATTATCGAGATAAGTGAATATATTCTGGATAAAATTTCAGCTTAAAGTTTGTACAATATAGTACTTAATAGAGTCATGGTGCATGCACCCCCTGCCACACGCCGAAAGGCGGCTTGCAGGGTAAAAACATAGACATAGACATAGTACTATGTGCGTCCAATCTTTGAATCTCTACGAGTTCAAACTACAGAGATTGCACCAAGTGTAACTCCAGCAAAGAAAATGAAGAAAATTGTCAACATTTCGTTTCCCTTTTCGGAGTTAATTTTTTAAATTAAAATTTGCATACACATTCTCGAGAGATTGATAATTATGATTGCGCCCTAATTAACATTTAATTATAAATTGAAGTAGGAAATACAGTCGGCTAGACGGGAGGAGATTTCAGCCGTCGCTTCTAGAAATAACGAAATATTCCGTATTTCTTTAAAGCCACATGACATTTCACGATCGCATTTCCATTACGTTTAGGCATAATAATTTGGAAAGTTTCCAAAGTTAGACTCAAACTTTGTTCACCGATCAGTTCAGAAGCATCTCTTGGGCCGACCAAATAACCTTCAAAATCCATAGTTCGATCGAATTGACTCTTTGGACTGCAGAAAACCTATTAGTGCACTGGTATACTCAAAATATTTCTGGAGAAGAAATCAACGAGGGATAAAAAGGCAGCAAACACGGCTTCCCCGTAAAACAAGGGTTCCTTGTTTAAAAAGAAACATCCCCGTTACGATCCTCGGGATCTTTCCCTCACTTCCAACTCCCCTTCCTCATCAATTGTTCTCAACACCATCAACGTATCCTCCTCATTTGATGTTGACAAACATCCGAAGATCAGCGAAGGCTAAACAATTCCCCCATCTGAAATACGCGCTATTTAACAATAGGTGTCTAAAGAGAAATCGAAGCTCCTTTTTTCCTCTGCTTCATTCCTAGCGTGTCTACTTCATTCGGATCATCTACCACTCCCCTCTTTTTCTTCGGCGATAAAAGCTTTAAATGCCCACTTTAACCCCCACACGCACACAGAGCTTCCCCATCCGTTTCCTACCGAAAACTTCATCCCCCATCCGCATTCCGAAACCCATTGTGGCCTCCGGATTCTTTCCCTTTCCCCCAATCCGCTCCTCCCCTTCGCCCACCACGTGTTGCTCCCTTCGGTGAGAATGGAAAGATAAAAATACAACCACTATGGTCTTGGCGATCCGATCTTTGTTTTGTCTGTAAAAAAAATCGCTTGATGTGTGGCGGCGCAATGGTTGTAACGCTTACTTATTGCTTCGCGATGCTCATTAACATTCTTTTGGGAAGATAAATTGATTTTTTTTCTATCCTTACCTTTCCTTCTTTTTCCTTTCCTGTCCATACTACCATATCTTAATAGATGCAATATTTTTATATGTCCTTCGGTACAGGATAGAGAAAGATGTATCTTCCGTTACGTTCGTCCACGATTTTGATGATATGAAAGTTTTTGAGGCATGAATGAGGCAGACTAATGGAAAGACTGATTAGGAGACAACTTAAACAAGTTGAGCAACAATATGTGCTTGATACATTTACACATATTTATTGATGTAAATGCAATCATTGTTCATATAAGATGCTAAATTTGGAGGAAACACTATTTATCGTGGTAACCAGAGTTTGTTAACTTAATTTTTATCTTGGAAACTTCCACGGCGGTATCTCGGAAAACACGAAAAACTATTTCCTTTGTTAATTCCACATGAATCGTCTTTGTGAGACGAAGTGCTTGTTAGCTGACTTGCTGTTTTCCATATGCTACCAAAACATAAAATGTGTACATATACTCCCACATACATACACACTATAACGAAAAATTAACACTTTCTTTTAAAAGAAAACATTAATCGACAGTAACTTTGCTCATTTTGTAATATTTGGTACTCACTTGGTTGCGCGAGCATCCTTTCAGGAGTTTTCAAACGAAAGACAGTGGAGCACCGAAACGAATTAACTTATTTTACATGAAGCGCCTAATAAAGCTTTAACTGTTAGCTGCCGTAACCACAATTATATTTTGTTACACGGGTTCTCAATATAAGTGATATTTTTCACTGTTATAACATACAAGATCTGTTTATAACATACTAATTCTATTTTAATTCTGATTATAATTCATTCTAATTCTGTTTATAACATACTAATAATAGGCGCACTTGACTCGAGTTCACGACAGCAACAGTGTTTACAGGTTGAGAAACAGCTTTAAATAGGTAATTTATTAATCGAGGCTATATTAGTTTTACGAGTCTTAAAAACAGCGAAAAAATCGCATGCCCAGAAGTTATTAAGCAGGGTTCTTCGGTAAGCCGAGGCACAGTGGTACCTTGGTTAACGACGGCCTTAGATAACGACGTACTCGGTTAAAAGACAAACTGCGATCAAAAATATCTCGGGTAATGACGCAGTCTTTGGTTTACAACATTTTCTAGAGAATATTGGCTATTAAAAACCTCTTTTATGACTATTAATTTTATGAATGATAATTTTTAAATGTAAATGTAATTGAATAAAGTATGTGTACCATATTTAATTTTTTTATCTGCATATTTGACATGCAGCGTAGTTGCGGAAAATTGCGCCTTGGATAAGTTTTGGGTAACGACGACAATCTTGAAACGGATTACCGTCGTTACCATTATTGTGTACAAGTAAACCTACAGCTTAGAATATCGAAGTGAACAACTGCAGAAACAAAACTCGGAATCATATGAGAGCACAGTAATTTTCTCTAAATGAAAATCTTCAGTATTTACAGAAAAGGATTTAATAAATAGGATTTAATTAAATATCCATGGATTATTCGACACCACGGGATTTCCCGGATGTCCCTTCATACGCATATGATCAGCCTAATTGAGGCTTGAAGCTCGGAGGGATTTTTGACTTTTCACCCTTCTTCCTTTCCCCCATTGTCCTTCATTTACCTCTGATTTGTTTCCCCTCCTTACAGCTGTCGGGAGTAGCAATGCGTGGAGGGCGTGAAGGGAGATAGGAATATAAACGTTGTCACCTCCGGAGTGGAGGAGGAGGAGTTCAGAATGCCCGGAATGGGGGAAGAAGACTGATGGAAGAGCGAGAGAAGAATGGTTCGGAATGCGGGCGAGGGGGAAAAAGCAATGTGGAAGAGGATTAGGGAGGATAACAATGGAATGAGACGCGGAGAGAGTGAGGGAAGCTCTTTTGTTGCCTTTCTCTTGGAGATGTTATATGGCGACCGACTGATCGTATACCGTCCTGAGAGAAAAAAACTCTAGCGTAGCCTAAAAGCCTTTTTTTAAATGCAGATAAATTAGCTTGATACACTTCTTTTCCTCGCTTGAGAGGAAAGAATTTCTTCGAGAGTTTGATGGGTGTGTAAAGAAATGCGAGATGCCTCATTTCCCGAAGTTCCTTTAGGGATAACAATGTCTACGAATTTAACGAGCGATAAATTAAAATCGGTATCTGGAAAGGTTTTTTTTGTGGAGATAATCCGCTGCGGCGGAGAGGCTAATGTATAGAAATGGGTTGTAGCGATAATGTGTGGAAGTTGAAAGCAATTTTATGGAACGAATATCAGATTGTTATGCTGCTTTTACGAGTTATTTTGTCTAGGATCTTGCGACGAGATACTTTTGATAAATTTAGTTTGTTGTGATGCGAACATTATGGTAGACGCTAGCTAAAATCAGCGACAAAAGGAGTTTGTTTACATTCCTATGCGAGTACTTCTCTGAATTATTTCCAAACTCTGGATGCATTAAAAATCAAACAGATGAATTTTGTTTCGAAGTTTATCGCCGCATTAGTTTTACTTGGGTGTAAGATATTTCTTAGAGTGAGTATCAGAACACTAAACCTGTGTTCCTTATTCAATACCATACTGAAACGTGTTTCCAAATTTTAAATTTAAACATGAATTATGAAAATTTAAGCAGGCTTCTTCCGGTAAGAATATGTGATATTACGAGTATTTTGCTACGACTTTTGCTACAGCCTAGAACAAGCTTCCATTCAAGTTTATTTAAAATGGACTGTAGAATTTATCAGCATAAACATTTGTCAATATCAGCATTAGTCAATCTTTAGGATGTAGTGACCTTATTATAGTTTGAAAAAATGAATTGAGTTTCTGAGCCCGACATATTAGAATAAGAGCAGAGCTTTTAAGTTACCTCGAATGGAAAGTGACTAATTTTACAGTTATAAGATGCAAAAAAACTAGCAAGTTAAACGCTTGCCCTATAAAACGCAGTCGGCTAGATGTTTTTATTTGTTTGAGCATAATGGTTTGGTATGATTACATCTAATATTAACCAACGAAAAATTTTAATTTTTTATATCGACTATACATCTGATGTATTTAAAACTTATCGTTAGTATTTCTCTTTATTGTGTTACAATTGTAATGACAAAATACTCTCCTATCACATTTTTAAACAGGCTACCCGTATTTTTGCTTAGGTTATCCACATCTGCTTTTTATAGCTGTTTTTCGGCAATTTTTACTTTATTTCAAATATATTCTTCAGATTTGCCATAACAAAAAACTTCTTTAAGTATTTATAAAGCTATTTGTTCTCAAATCGATATCTCTCTCTATAAATTATATTCCAGAAATGACGAATGGTTACATGGAAGAGGAGAATTTTTAGTCTTAATCTTGCCCGAGTAATGACGTTATTTTCTTTTTAATATATTTATATTTCACTCTATTACAAAAGAAATAGAGATTTTGAAAGATCATACATATAATGTACGACCTGGAAATCAACCTAACTGAAGTAAATTAGGAATATGAATTTTACATTCAATTTCATCCGATTTTTCTATACTGTAAGTGTAGAAATTACGAATCAAAGTAAATGATAGATCGTCAATCTAACTCTCTATCAATCTAAATCTAAGAATCGAATATCTTTCATCCACGATTATTATCAATTTTATTAATGTTCTTGTAGAATTTATTTAATGAAGGAAGTTAACAAGTTACCACAAGTAATAACTAAGTGCAAGCAATCATAAGGTCTTAAAAAGTTAATTTAATGAGAACTTGGCAGCGAATGATACGCATTAACTTGATCTTTTTCAAGTCCTAGAAGTACCCCATCAACAGTTTTAAAACAGCGAAAATAAACTATATCATCATAATTATCCTAATCCAGTTTATGAAGTATTGTTAATTTTGACTTAATAAGTAATCTACGTATGTCTGACACGTTTCTGAAAAAATTCGTTCAAACATAATGTTTAAAAAATGTTAAAACAATCCTTGAGTCGAGATTAAGAAAAACTAAATTGGATTCGCAGCAGGCTGATACTCTGTTAAAACCTATACATGATTTTCTCATGACCCTTTAAGTAACCGGAAGTTATTCCTAACAGCGTAATTTTCTTATCTCATTCATAATTCGCGCGAATAAACCAAGAATATCGATTACGCACAGTTCCTTTCTTGGTACGTGGAGAATTCGTTTCGGAACGGACGGCTCCTGGGGAAGACTGAAGTGTTTTTAGTGCGTGCAGGTGCTTAGGTGGGAGCATGACGTTAAGTCACGCTTCTTATTGGAGTGTCACGACATCCGGTATTTATAGCAGTACGTTTTAAAAAGGGATGAATTGGAGGAGGAGACGAATTCAGGGAAATTTTGATGAGGGGCAGGTGGAGGACTGGAAGATTTGGACCATTCGGAATGGGGGATGTCGGAAGGATTAAATTGGGTCACATCAACAGCAGAATAACAAGGAACGCCGATTTATGAACTTACACCAGCATTAATTCGAAACCTAACTCCCTTAATTCTTGCTATATACAAGCAGTTCCCAACATGATGAAACTGGGGAAAATACCAGAAAAAATAGGATGTTCTATAGATAAGAGTTTCCCAACATGTGTGCCGCGGCACCTTTGTGTGAGCTCTACGAATTACGCATATTATCCATAAATACTACCTGGTTTTCGATATTGTAATGAAAATGCGTGGTCTT
The DNA here is from genome assembly GCA_000376725.2 of Ladona fulva. Taxonomy (NCBI): domain Eukaryota; kingdom Metazoa; phylum Arthropoda; class Insecta; order Odonata; family Libellulidae; genus Ladona; species Ladona fulva. Next base: position 456,556 of record KZ308165.1, read on the forward strand.
TTCCAAGGTACCTTATGGTACAATGAGATTTTCTTAGAAGAAAATGAAAATTTTCCATTTTACCATAGATTTTTCGCTATTTGAAGGACTCGGTTGACGAATTCGGATTCCACCAACAAATCTTTTAGATCATTTTTGCACAAGTACGAGTTCGAAAGTAATTCAACAAAATTATAAATGAGTTAATGAGGAACAGTTTTTTAATAGACTCTAAGTGCACTTTAGACTGCCAACTTACGGCAAATATTATCTCGCTTATTGAATTTTTTGGCAAACGAACACGATTCCCGAACGAATAATCCGCAGCCACCGAGGTATTAAGGCGTAAAAATAGATGGGAAAAGGGAGGATCGAGTAAAACTGCAAATAACTAATGAAGTGTACTTGTTACTATATCGAACTACTCTCTCGGCTGTGTACTTCAAATGGCGAGATTACAATAGAAATCATCTTACGGTTTCATGGTTTCCGTATTATATCATATCAAAATTTTATGAAGTTGCTATTTTATATCAAATCCTGTTTTCCAGAAGTAATTATCATTAGAATATCTCCCGGAATTTGTTTATTTAATGTTCCTCACTTAATCATCTTGTGCCATTTTAAAGAATTTCACGTAAATATTACTTCGAAATAATAGGAAAATCCGGTCTCAGCAGGAGCGTAAATTTTATATGAAGATATCAGTCTATAACCGTCCGAATACGTGTTCCACTTGTGTTTCAATTGTCAGTGTTGAATTTTAAGCCTTTTTAAATTGGACTCGAGCAGGTTTAGAACGTTTTATTTCACTCATTTACCTTATTAATTTACTACTATTCAAATAATCCTAACCTAGTTTCAATGCAACTCAAAGTATTCCTAAATATTAAGCGTCAATTAGATAAACAAATTCTCAGCATCTTAGTTGGACTTGGATTTCTAAAGATGATGAAATGTAAGACTTGAGACCATAAAGATTGGGAAACGCTGGGTTAAATACCTTAAGAAGAAAAAGTGAAACAAACATTGAAAGACGAGCCATAATTTAGATAACGGAAGCTAATCCATTTTCGTTTCAATATTTCTTGCAGTTAAGATAAGATAATTACACCAAAAAATTATTTACAGTTATTTACAACAAAGATACTTAAACTATCCCGGCCGGAATGGATGTTTTAAGTTCCTTCGGAGCAAGATATTCGGTCCATCGAAACAGTAGTCTACGAGCGCGGGGTAGGAATGGTATCCTTGTAGATAGGCATACCGCTGAACTAGTCAGCGTTGGGTGGTGCCTAATTTGGGGCACACCCCCCTCGACCTTACTTAACAGTAAAACAGGGAGACAGTCAGTATTGGTAATTACTACCCCCAAACTGGGAAACAGCTTGTACAACAGTGGTTACCATCCATATCTAAAACTGACGATTCTCATTAGAGAAAAGAGTACAGCAGGAACGAGTGAATATCGTTCCGCATTGGGTAGTAACACTGGAGCCGGACCTGCACTCATAGAAGTAAATATATTTCAGTCGAATTTCAATCATCCCACATACATTTCAAACCTTTCAGCCATTCATATATTCCAGTACATAGATAACAGTATCAGCATAGAGTACAAACATAAAGTGTACAGACCTTTATAAGCTTCAGAGGACCAATTCAATAATGGGATGCAGTGACTCTTACCTGAAAATAAAATGAAAAAAATTTTAATGCCCACTATTTCATATTTGCATGGAATTTCTCAGCTTTTCGTGATGGGCAAATCAGAGTCATTCCGCCAAGGGCCACTAAAATCTTAGATTTGGCCCAGGCTTACAGGTTTTGATTATTACTCTCCATACGATATAATGCACTTTAAACTATATGTGCATGAGATATGTATCTAAGTATCTTTTAGCATCACTGATGGATGAACCTGGCTACTATATAACATTTAATACTAACCTGAAATAATAAATAGAATAATTAAAATGTTTTGTAGATGCTATAATACAGTGTACAGCAGACCAGCACAACATATGGCCCGCGGGCTACATGCGGCCCACTTTGATTCAAAATGCGGCCCGCAATGGGTAAAGTAAATCGTAGTCGTTACAAATTGTAAAACAATATTTAAAGGTTTCGACCAAAGGCAGTAATCGGAAATAGAACCCTGAGGAGACATTTTAATAATAACGACCTCTCATTTAATTTAGAATTACAAGAAGCCTACAGCTGAAGAAAATGCAATGTGCCACATAAATTATAAACCATATTTATATTTTTAAATTCTCATTCATTACATGGATCTCTACTTTGTGCTTTTCTTAATTCACGAAAATAATCTTCACATTCAATTTGCACGAAATTCGTTCAGTGCGGCTCCAATAATTTTCTCTATATACATTCGACCCTTTCCCTCTACGGTGTGTCGGCCTTGTGTACATTCTTAAGAATTTAAATATAAAATATAGGGTAGAGTATTGATGAATAACAACTTCCTCTGTATTAACAACTTTCCTCCACTTTGTTGCTCTCTCAATGGTTTCGTAGGCGCTCACCCTAGAACACTCTTCCTCATATCATAACCCCGACACTTCTCGAAACTACTTCTGTTGGCGTACTTGCCCTACCCTGTCACTCATTACCCTCCCTTAAGAATCCCTCCCCAACCCTTAACTCTCCCTCCATTACCCTTTTCCGAACCGCATTACCTCCCGCGATACACGATTCCCCTTCTCTCAGATGCAATGACACCCAATTCCCATAGGCCCTCCCCACATTAATCAACCCGGGTGACAAGGGAGGAGTTGCGCCCATCCCTCTTTCCCTCCCTCAGCAGCTTTTCCCTCGAAACGGCCCATTCAAAGGAAAAAATGCGAAGGAAAAGCCGTCCCGCTAACCATAATGCCACGGGCGCCACTTATCGATGCCCGGGTTTCACTCTCGAGCTGTCATATCGGAAAAATAATGCGGCGGAATAACTGTCCAATAAATAAAAAAGATCGACGGGACAATGAGCGTGAAAGGCTTCATTATCTTCGTATCGCGGAACCTGCTCCTTTTTCTGCTTCAGAGGACGATGTGAATGAAGACGTGGCTTCGGTTGAATAAATACGAGGAGGTCAGGATGACACGTGGATTAGGGAATTATTGATTATTTCGTATCACAAATACAGTTCACAACTTGTGATGGTCACAAGCAATTTTTATACCCAATACGGAATTCAAAAACAGGCATAAATCTATGTACGCTCGAAATTGAAACTTGCCGTTCTGTATGAGCTTTATTTACGTTTTCTATTTAACCTTAATGAGGAAATTCTTCCAAATATTTACTTCACATTTTCGCAAAGCTTGGACTTGGCACGACATTTCAGTGGTCATGAACGGTGGAAGACGTTGGCTCGAGTTAGGACAATATCATTCTTTCTAAATTATTCCACATTCTAGAAGAAAATATTCCAATTCTTTGCGACTGACATTAAGCCTAGATGGGAAAATTTAAACCTAGTTTAACTAAATAAATCATAATGATAGCCTTTATTAATTTCAAATTATTATGTCTACTAAGAAAATCGCTAGAAAATGTAGATATCTAATTTAATAGACAAACCAACGGCAGGACGCACACACAATCAAACTCCCTCAGGTTAAGAATTACAAATATAACTTCTAAAAACTAATCTGCAGAATTTTTTCTTTAAACCAAGGAGAATGAATTGTAAATGGACATACTGCATAAAGTCATAAGGACTGAAGTGGTTAATTAGATATAAGACTTCTTAAGAAAAAATCTGACTTCAATAACATTGCCTGAAGCGTTACTTAATTAAATTTATTCAATATAATAGTTAATAAAATAAATTTATAGTTGTATAGAGACTCCCAAGTGATGAATGGCCTTGAGCACAACCTGTCAGTGGAACTATGTACTAGGAAATAATTATTTTAATAATTTGAACCTATAATATATCTGTTTCTCCATCATATATAATATCTGTTTCTTCATCAATGGATGCATTGAAAAATAATATTTGCGCTGATAATGGAAAAGGAAACAATTTATAACAACCTGTATTTAACTTACGTTAGATGGATGTTGAAATATTATATGCTTAGGAAAAATGCTAAAATATCCAGACAGATTTAAATGAGAGATGGTATTAAAACTCGTCCAAAGAAATCCAATTCCCATACTTAAATGGTTAAAGAGAAAGATTACTATTTTCTACTTAGTAAAAGTGGTATTGCGGAAAAACAAAATGGGAGCGGAATATATGTCGGTTTTCGATTACGATTCAGGTTTAAGAATTTCAATATTTTCGATTGTCCTATCGTAGCTCCAGAATTCGAGAAAGGGATTGTTCTGTGTCGGTAGCATTGGATAGAGCAGCTGCCGGGCAAGTTGAATATTTAAATTCGAATCTCTGGTATGGAAGACTATTTCCCATTCATTTCTTCAACTAAAATCAAGTATGTGAACCATATGTTCTTCATCGCTTACTTACTTAAATCATGAGATAATTTCTAGGATCACGACCTCCCATAAGAATTCGTAGATGAGCGGAGACAAAAGTCTATGCCGGTGACTTGTTGAAAAGCCCCTGGATGAAATGCCAAAATAAAATAATCATTTTCGTTTTCTTTCAAGTGATTAACGTGTTGACTTTTAAAAGATGAATTGCTTCCCAAAGAACTTTTTCATCAACTCAATCTTTCACCAAAGACATACGAAAGGTATATAATACTGGAAAGGAATCAACCTAAGTAAAACTAATATTTTGATATCGCTGGAAAATTAATCATCGTAATTCCTCTCGAAAAAAAAAGACAATTGAGAGGGCAAGTTTTTGTTTGCTTCTCATCTCGTGGGCTAGTGTCACTTGCTCCTTCCAATAACCGAACCCCGCACAACGATTCCCCCAGTGGAAATCCCTTACTTAACCTCCCCCTCTCTTCAATTCCCCTTTCCGTATTAGGACATTCCCCCTAACTATCCAATGAATCATCAACGGCGGTCTCCTTTGAGCCAAGATAGCAAATGCATTGGGGCAATGATAAAGGCCCGCGTATTCAGAATTATGACTGTTTGCATTTGTAAATTAGACTGCGTGATTCACTAATAGCACAGTCATTCTGCTCAGTCCCATTTGAATAAACAGATACACGCCGGAGTAAATCATTACCTCCTGCTCCTTTATATTTTCGCTGCGTTGTTTTATAGGCTTATCCTATCAAAGATCTCAGCGAAACTTGATTCCAGGGCGAAAATGATTAAACGATTTTCTCGGAAATCTGATCACACTCCCTTACTAAAATTTTCGAACCATGCAAGTCACTGGAGACCAAGACTTAATTACCTTCGACTTCCAAAGATATATCTCCTTCATTGGACATTAAGTACACATATTAATGCTCTGAATTAAAACTTAATCTGAACAGGACGTCTTTTAAAGTAAATGGAATCATTGAAAGACATTTATGATGAGAAATAATAAACATTATTCCGAAGGCACAAAAATCTTGCCGATTATATTTGGTGGTGTATTTATTACCCAAGAAATTGTTTGTGAACCTAAATTTTGAAGTGAAATTGAAAGTGGGTGATTCTATAATAAGGCCCAAACTATTTTACCAATATGGATGTACAATTAACAAATATAATCGGCCGCCCCCATCGTGAATGTAACAGATATTACTATGGAAATATTTATAACTATTGTTTTGATTACTAATATATTATTTAATTTTAATAATTTCAGATTTTGCTTCCTTGGACACGGTAACATCTTTAGAAGAATTATCCAGCTACTCAATCTTAACGGAAGGATTACATACTGTATCCGAGGTAATTCATTATATTTTTTAATTATAGCATTGCTTCTCAAATGGTTTGTGGCGGAACTTAGGAGAGCATTAAGTAAGGTGTAACTTTATCTCATAATATCCAAGAGTTCTAATAATGCATTATTTATTACCTTTGTGTGATAATGTTGTGGACATTTTTATCCTTCCATGGAAATCAGAAGCGAAAATATTATTTTCAATTCTGTACAACTTTTTCTCCTTTCTTTTCTCAAATTCGGAGTAAAATGTACATGTTAGTGGTCCGCGAAGATAGAGGCAATATAAAATCGTGCAGTGAAGGAAAAATGTTGAAAAGTACAGAATAAGCGCACGGAAATCAACAAGAAATTAAGCAAAGAAATGTATGTACACGCAAATAGTTCCAGACATCTAAACTCGAAATATTCCTAGAAACTCTAACCCTACAAACAGAAAGGCAGACAAGCCGAAGATAAACGGGTTTTCATTCGGTAATATTGCATGCCAAACGCCGTCAAACGCCAATGTATGCGGGCAAAGCACGAAATAATCCAATATCTCCATCGCCGGTGAGTGCAAATTTCGGCCGGATGACGAGCAAACAGGCATTACCTCAATTCGTATTGCTTTGGGCATTGTTTGCTGTCGGTGGACTGTAAGAGTGACCATTTTCCCATTACTGCAGACCGTAGACAGAGGTGGGCACACACAGGGAGCAGTTTTCAACTCCTCCAGGTTATAATTTCGAGATTAATAGTTTGTGATTCCGTCTGCCCAATCCTTCCAGGATGATTGGACCTCTCGATGGACTTTCCAATTACGCCTCCGCAAGCCAATTCTTAAATTGCATCAGAGTTAAACGTTGCGATATGGAGGTTCGCGTAAAGATTAACCGATGCGAGCGGCGAAAACACTCGCGACCTCCGCGAGCGTTTGCCGAAATTTAAAAAAAGACAATTTACTTAGGTGGCTGTTTGAAGTGTCCACGTTCCCGGATCACTTTTACCTTGATTGAGGTTCGTGCTGCGATTCTGTTTGTTAATCTGTATAAGGCCACGTTGAATGGGACATCGACCGACGGTCTTTTGCTTCTATAATTTTCTGGAAGTATAGATATGCGTTTCTACTCCTTTCTGCGGCTGTTTACACTGTGACTCAATTACATTTCTCTGTATATAACCATATAACTATAAGAAGAGACTGTCTAGTCTCAATCTCGACCTAATAAAGAGGTTTTATTATTATTATAATTATAACTTTGGATCGCTATTCTGCAATAATGCTTATTTTATAAACGAATTACTTTTTTAAATGTCTTCGTTTTATTTCAGGATGATTTTAGCGTTATTTAATAGAATTCAAGAAAGATTTTCGTATCCTGAATTCAGCCTTAGTGGAAACAACAATGACTTTCACAGCCGATTGTATAAGGCAGCGGTTCCCTTACTAGGGTTCGCAGATCACGGGGGTAACCCAAAAAGGTCCATAAGTATAAATATTTGCCCTGATTAATGTTCTATGCAACTTCGTTTTTTTTCTGTTTTGTTACATTTTCCTGTTAATTAAATCGATAAAAGCTTTTCAATACTAAACCTTTCGCGATTACATAAATATTCTGATTAGTATATGAAATGAAATTCGATCGATTTTATATATGAAATCTTAATGAAATCTCAGTATGCATGTGATAGCACAATTATTTGGGGGTCTGCGAAAGAAAAAAATTAGCAAAAGTAGGTCTCAGCCTATTTAAGTTTAGGAACTGCTGGTATAATGTGCTTGGTAACTTCCTCCTATATAATCAGAGGATACGGGTTTAAAGGGTAGAAATTGGTGCACAAACTTTGGGAGTATTGGCGATATCGTTCTGTCAATATCTCCGGCGTTTAGATTGCTTAGAAACTATGAAACGATTTTCTCCAATGACGGAGGTTGGAAAAGTATATTTGATACACAAGTATAGTTAGACATATTTTAACCTTGTTTCCATAAATCTTGCCTCAAAGATAACAAGTAAAATCGGGAGTGGCTACAGTGAGAATTTGTGACAATTTTTCCTAAAATAAAGGTTACTTTATCTATGAAAAATTGTTGCCGGTTGGCTAGATATTACAGAGCAAGATGAGGATCCATACCTTACTTAAACTTTTTATATTCGCAAAAGTCGATAAGTAATCAACTACGTGTCAAGTACTTTATCAGGAAAAGTTAATCCTAAGGGTGTCTGTGGAGGTAAAATATGTACCGTTTTATACTTTAATTTCTTAGCAGAGTGTATATACATATTTTCGTTGCGTAGAGTGAGGTGGCAGTTATCACAATAAGTCATGGTAACATTAAATGTTCAGCTGTTGTCGTTTATGATAATCTGTGATTTTTTTACTGAACGGAAGAAGACACCAGGTCATTAACTCGGGAAATACGGTTCCAGCGTACCGTACCTTATTTTACCTTATTGAGGCCAACCTCCAATAGAATATTTCTTGTAAGGAACGACAGCTAAAATCGAATGAAAAAATCGGTCAGAATGAGGACAATTGGGAAACGGAAATTTTCCGAGAGTACGTGATGAGGCGGAATTCTAAGGAAAAGGAAAATAGGAGAGTTCTTTGGCACATTACAAATCGAATTACACTTCGGGAGTTACGTTTTTCTCCGCGTTCGAAGCATTTCCAAGAAGTTATTTTCGCCGCTGTAGGAAAAACGAGAAGAATCGAGATTTAATAAATTAAAGGAAAAATGGAAATTTCCAAAAAGGCCTAACAAAAAGTGAGGGAGGAAAAAATCAAGGAAACAGCCTTGCCGCCCTATGAATATTAAGAGAAGGAAATCGAATGAAAGGGGAGTTGGAGCTGAAGAGGGGGACACAGAAAGAGCGGGGTAGAATGGGTGGGAGGGTTGAGCCAATGTGGGCTACAGGGCTGCCAATATGAGGATTTTTTTGTGACTGTTAGCAGAGTGGATGGCATCTTTTTTATTCGTATTTCATTATGATGAAATTGTACTTGAAATCTCATTTTTTGTTATTTATAATGAGGCCATCCAGAGGGTATTCTAAACCGTTGGCGGAGAAGCATTTCAGATACTTATGCAGTATTACTTACCGTATTCATAGGTCTACAGCCAGTTTGTTTGCCACATACATGAAGTCTTTTCCTATGTTTACCCGCTATTCCATTACCAGTTTCCCTAATGCCTCCGTTATTTTTATTATCTAAAGTCACCTTTGTGCCTCCCCCTCTTTTTAACAGCTAATAACTTAAACTCTGCAATATTTAGCATTTTCTTACTCCTTATTCCTCTTAAAAGGATTTTTTCATGCACTCGTCTTTCCATTCTCCTTACTTTTCTATGTCTTTCATGCTTCATTTTATTTCCCAGCTAAATATATGTCATCATCACCATAATTACAAGTAAAGTAAAAGCTAAAAATTAGTGTATAAAAACTTACCATCGGTCATTGGGAGGCCTTTACTTCTCCTGGTCAATAAATTATCATAGTCACTTCCATTAAAATTATAAATTATTCGTGTGCATTCTTCAAATCAATCATAAAGCCAATAATGGTGAGTGAGTTAAGGATATAATTGGCTACCACTGATCAATCACTGATATATATTCTGAATAAACTGTGTAACCTCCCATTCATTGAAACTGAAATATACAACTGAGTATGTTGTTATTATCAAAAAAATAAACGTTCGTTGAAGTCTGTTGGCATGACGAAAGAAACAAAACACTCATACATATTTGCATTTATAACATGAAAATCGAGATTTAAATAAGGTGAACCTCGCCGTTAAAATCAAGTAATAATATTTATTACAGCTAGTAGCACGAACAGTACTAAAACAGCACAACATAAGTACTATGATCTAGGTATAGCATTACGAGTATTGGTCCCACAGTACTGAAATCCTTTCGTTCTCTCACAAAAAATTCTTCGAGGTTAGTGACATTTTAGCTACTTTTGAGAACGATTTCAGCAACACCTGAGGATTTCCTTTGGCAACACTGGTGGAGAAGGAGTGATTCGGAAAGGTGATGAGGAATGGAAGAGTGGGACAAAGTGCTAATGCAAGCGGGTTTCCATTTGGGCGGGACGGCGGCGGGGGGAATTCAATTTCATTTCTGAGACAAACGGAGAAACAAAACAGATACAAGGGAATATGATTTGTTGGGGAATTTGAAAAGAGAGGGAAATGGAAAGTAGAGCACGGATCTGATCGATCTAAGGAAGAAGTTCTTTCAGGAATACGATGTTGAAGAGACGGATAAATAGAGAGCTCCGTCTATAGACTTCAAATGCGCGATATGATTCTGAGAAACAAAATTTATTGTGAATGTACGAACTTTCTTAATTTATCCTACTTCCGAGTTAAGCTTTATTACAATGTCTTTGAAAAGTAAGATACACGATGTGCATATCTAATGGTTGGTAATCTGCGAATAAGAATTTTATTCTGGCAAAGAGTTATACATGAGACTGAATAAAGAGATACGTGCATCACTCTTCCCTGTCATCATTCAACTCGGTTGATTTATAATCCCAAGAAATAACACAGTTAACATACTTCTTAACTATACGTCTCCATAACCAACCCACTGCTTTGTATCATCAGCAGGTTGTTTTCCATTCTGTCATTGGACCTGTGATATCTTTAATTACTTTCTTAATCTATCTAACCCCTTCAATATTTGACCCACACCATTTCTTGTTTCCGAATAATTTATTCTATCGAAATCCTTCCTTCTGTTGCAATTTATATCACTTTCTCATTTGTTTTTTTCTATCTATCCAATTCCCGTGTTCTGTTCCTCACCAAAAAGGTCTCAAATATATTTATATCCTCTTATTTTAGTGTTCATGTTTTACACCCAACAGGACCCTCTTGCCAACGGTATTTGCCAGTATTTTTCTGTTAACTTCTTCAAGGTCTTCAAGTCATCAGTTTCGACCAAAATCTGGATGCCTGGTCATACGGCCAATACGGAATACAATAAGCATTAATAACAATTTCTTAATGTTAAGGAAGCTCCGTTTTAGCATATGTAGTATATAGAAGGTGTGTAAACGAAAAATTATAATTTACTTCTTTAACTTTGTAGTTAAATCTTATAAGACTTCCTCATAATTTAAATATTTCATGCCTTACTAAATTTTACCGTTAAATGTCACCATTAACGTAATTTTTTCCGTCCATATTAAGTAAAAAGGCGTACAAACTCATGTAAACAAAGATGGAATTCATAAAGTCACTCATCTAGGAAGTGGCCTTCTCTAAGCTTCTCTTGTTTTACTAGCAGAAAGACTCCAAGCATCAAAGCTTTCAACTCAGATCCAGAAAAAACAACGAGAGGATATCAGCGCCGCACTCTACTCCATCGAATTTGACTTACAACCCTCTCTGGCCCTTTGTATTCGAATAAGAGAGTTAAACAACACCGGGCCGAGATGCGAGCCTTGTGTCCGCGCCACTGTTTGCGCACTCGGGATGAATCAAATCAGATACTACGGCAAACAAAGCTCGGATCCTTTGAGGTGACGGGAAAGAATGGGAGGCTGCGGAAGTCTTTGCATTATTTGAGAGAGGCGGTTTTGCGGAGTGGGGAGGAGCGGAAAGAGGGGGCAGGGGGAGGAAAACGGAAGAGAAAGAAATCTAGTTCAAAGGTATCGAGAGAGGTCGAGAGGGGAGACCTCTAGCGTCGGGGTGGCGGAGTTAGGGGAAAAGAATCGAATGGGGCGAAATCAAAAGGAATAATGCAGTAGTAGGGAGAGAGGGTAATTCATTGTTCCCCTCGTGCAAACTCACCCTCCTGCTCTCAGAATCATCCTCTGGGTCCCTCCGCTATCAGTTGTTCCTTTTTTGTTTCGGATCATCCCGTCATCGGACCATCAATACAATCCCTCTTCATGTAGCGTCCTTTACTTCTAACAAAGACAATGTCCATTCTCCTTCCCATTGCAAGCGGACATTAGCAATTCATCCGCGCGTGCCCTCTATTAAAAGGTTTTCACCCTTTTGTTGCGATCCGGCATTCGAACGTTCTATTTGACTTCGGGAATGGGAACTGCTGCTTCCACGCTAAACTATCAAAGATCTAAAATAGTCAATATGAATTCAATTATCTGATTGAATCCTTGTTTCATTTGAGTTCTTTTGTCGGGTTCTCTTCTTATAAAATTATTCCTACACTTGTTCTTGTACATTGAGGTTAAGCCTTAGAAGAGGTATTGGGTTATTTAACAACGTATTTTCAGCTGATGAGATAACATAAATAACAAACTTCTGAGATGACAAACTACTCAGTTTTTTTCATCCGAACGGATTATTAAAAAAATTAATTTATATAGCTTTTCTTATCTAGAATGAGTAATTTTCAACTCATATGTATGTACTACCTACTAAACTCCTGGCCATCATATTCTTATATGTCATGTTAGAGAGAGTTAAAAATATGTTATATAAGAGAGCTTTGCTTGAAATTACCTTTAGTCATCAAAGTCTGTAATATAATCTATATGGAAAAGGATCACAGGTGCGGTAAGAACTTAGAGTTCGAGAAAAGCTCCAAAAAGCCGCGTTTGTTTGCGAGCAAACTAACTTTTTAAAATTTCAACCAGCAGGGGTTAGGGTTCTCTGTCAGTGGTCACGCTTTGCAGGTATTTATCTCAATAAGTATTTCGGCAACTTTGTTGCCATCTTCGGGATAGAAGAATAATGTTAGAATTTGCCAACGGTTAGTTTTCTCGCAAACAACGACTTTTTGGGGCTTTTCTCGAACTATAAAGTCAACAAGAAATGTTCAAATACTCCTCTTAGATAAAGGGAAAACGGAGAGAAAAAGAGAAAAGCTTCCTACCGATTTCCTACATTGACCGATTTCCTCGTAAATACATAAAATGAGTAGAATTTACATACAAATCTGCTGCATTATAGACTAAAAACATGAGACAAAAAGTCCTGTTTAATGCAACTATTAATTTTAAGACCTAATAAGAAATAATAGGTAACCCACAAATATTATAGCAGGTAACACTACCGACCTAAAAATTTTAAAATTTTTAAGAAAATAAAACCCTTCAAGCATCTATAATATCTTTAAAGAAGGTGCTTGGTGAAGCTTCGAAAGACATACTCAGAGTCAATTCTAACTCTAATTGTATCCCGAAGGACTAACTCTTAAACCAGATCTCAAATAGTACAGTAGAGCAAAATCCGACGGTAACATTTTCTTCAAATTTTGCATACGATTTGATTTGTACTGACGTTTATGAGAGTTCATAATAAAAGTTTCTCATACATTAGAACTCGGTTTTTGCTTTCTCTTTTTTCGATTTGAATTTAGAATGACTTCATGGTTTAGCGTTCTACAAAGCTTAAGTCAACAGTGCGGTGGATGACAAACCTGGAAACCTGGAAACCATTACAGTCAAGGATGAAGAAGTAGGTGAAGAGGTACGTATGGATAAAGACATAAGGAAAAGGAGAAAGATAGATAGTGAAGAAAGAAATAGAGAGGGAATTCGATCAGAAAGGGAGAGAATAAGTAGAAAAAACGATCAGAGGTAATAAAAAGGCGGGAGGAAAGGAATTGGGGGAGGTGGGAGGGAGAGGAAGCAAGCAGAATAGAATATGGGAACGGAAAGAGGAATGAGAAGGGGCGGACGATGAATGGGAAGAAATGCTCGCAGAGAAGAACGGAAGCATTTCCACTATTAAGGAAGGGGATGAAAGAATTACATTTGCTGCGCGCGGAATCTGAAAAAGGAAAATAATGCGATGAAAAGGAAAAGGGGGGAGGGGAATGGGGGGACGTTATGAAGAACGTGGGTGGGACATTTCAGCAGCACACCACCGTTTGTTATTATGGCCTCCGTTAGAGGAAAAAATGTGGGTGGGGAAGGAGGTTGAATGGTTTGGGAAGAGTGGGTGGAGGAAACGAAATCGTCGCTGGGGTATTCTAACAAGTTTGTCATTCCTTTCACCGTCTTCCCTTCTGGTTTTCCCCTGCGGCAGCTCTGGTAGACACTCGGAGAGCCTTTCACGTGAGGGACAAAAGGGGAAATCTTTTACTGTGGAAACGACCTGCCTTCATCACTCCCTCTGCCACTATCTCTCATTCACACCTCCATCTCTGTTTCTCAATACCTCTGTCAGTCGCGCTGTTTCACCCATTTTCGTTCCTCATTTCCTTCTATATATTGCTTTTCTCTATTGGAACAATGGGGTTTGAGCTTGATCTGGAATTGCTTTTCCAAAATTAGTTCTTCCGGGCTACAAAATTGTTAGAATCAACTCCTTTGGTCGTAGCTTTGAAATACTAGCTCCTTGCGACTCCTGCTGTACCATAATGCCTTACAATATGATAGAAGTAGTGCCTCTGCAACAGTGGTGTCCAATCTTTAAACACCAGCGGGCCACATTAGCCCCAATTAAGACTTCCACGCCGCCGATGAACTACTTCGCTGTTTTGTAGTTGAATGACAATGCACTGAACATTGTAAGTTTACCATCTTAAAGTTACATTGAGCGTGATTGCAAAGTTTCACCTCCTAAGAGTAAATTCCAGCCAAACGGTTCCCTGGTATAATCTATAGATAGGAGATAGACATAGATGGAAATAACAAATTTACTACAACCATAAAATGAATGCGGTAAGTTAGAAACAGGTGAAGAAGGAGTTAAATGCATGAAAGCTACATGCGCGTCTACATGTTTCATAGGATTGAAAATCTCTTTCAGAGTCGACAAGCTTTCATTAGTTTATCAACACATTACATTCGCAATTTCTGTTGAAAAGCTTAACTATATTACATTCGCTGATGATAAAAATCACATATATTATCAAAAGGGTTGAAATTTAAGTAGTTTATAGCCACATGAGCTCCTAGCTAATCCTAAACAGCATTTTGTTTGAGGTATGGAGGAATTTTTGCGCTTATATTGCCTGAAATTGGAAAACCAACAAGAACGATAGAAAAGGGAACAACTATTGATTAAGGTAGTATTACTTGGATCGGTCTTGATTAAGTTATCCTTAATATCTCAATAACAACTGGACTAACAAGTTCTATTCTAAGGCCTACGTGTGCCTACAAATAATACCTGACTGGGGTGACCAACCGCATTAGAACCGACCATTATTTCTTTGACCGAAAATGTCCCAAATTTATGCAGGTGCAAATAATAAATATAAAATCACCTTAAAAACACAGTAGAACGGGTGAGGGTGACTTTGCGCAAGATGGTGCGCACCCAGGAAAAATCTCTAGGAAGAATGCACTTGAAAAAGTCTGACGGGACCCGGTCAGACTTTTTTCAAGTCCATTCTTCCTTGGGATATTTCACCTTAAAAAGTTATATTTTTTGTAAGTTCTTTGCGATATTTACTAGTACCAAATTATACATTCATTTATTTAATGACCTATCGCATCTGCCGATTCCTCGAAAACAGGAAAAACTCACTAGTGCATAGTTAAGCGTAATCCACACATTTCTACCAAAGCTTTAAGTAACTAGTTTGTATAGTTAACAAGAGGCTAGTTACTCCACTCTTTTTCGTTCCTTTATTTGAATTCAGATAATTTGAAGGTATTTTACACCCAGGTTTAGAATATGAAGAGATTATGAACAACAATAAGAATTAGGAATAATAATAATTAGAAATTCCCATTTTGTTCCGTATTTAGTACGAGAATTTTCCTTGTCCTGTACATTCAAAATTATATTTTAACCCTATTCCTAGCGAAACACTAACCTATTAATGTTTAAGTTAATACATAAAAATTATTGGCCGGAAACCTATCAAAAACACTCCAATGAGCCGGTGATTGAAATACTTATTTTTTGCCTAATACAGAGTACTGAGGCGGACCGATGCCCGACCTCTAGGAATGAATGACACAACTAAGCTCCCGGGAGCCATCTATGATCGGGGAGAAACAACCCGCGACTTCCGAACTCTCCAACCCCATCCGATCTGCCATCCCACTTCCATTCACTCATTCGAACGTTCCTTTCATACCGGAACGCAAAGCCCCCTTTTATTCCGGCCCCATTTGTCGCGTGGTTTCGTTCCCAGATCATTGTGGAGGAAATCCCCTCCGCCCTTGCTGAATGCTGCATTGACGTCAGAGCTAGCGCCAAACGTTCGGAGAAAAGCTCCGGCGCCGGAGCCTCACAAAGGCAAACCTATAAACGAGATTTTCCGAATAATATTCTCTCTCTTCCTCGCGTTTTGATTAACAAAAAAGAAATGTATTACGTCCGTGAATACTTGCGGATAATGGAATTTGCAATTCCATTCTGTAGTCGGCGGCGGCGGGGGAGCTCTTTGTGGGAATGGGAAAGCTGTTATGCCCGATTCCATCCGCGATAAAAGGCTTTGCGGGAATCCGGTAAACAGTACGTGTCTTGCCGATTTTCCGCGGTGATTTTCCCCGATCCTTTATTGCGATTTCAATCCAGGTGGGCGGGATAATAGGGACGGATGCGAAATCGATGTCGTGGCGCTAGACTGAAATCGCGCGGTGTTTTGACATCGACGAATGTCCCACGGTGCGAAAAATTGGATATGAGGGATAAGCAAGGCGAGCTAGTTTTTAATTGAAACGAACGGATGTGGTAATCTTCTTTTCTTTTTGTTCCCCTGGAAATACTAATCTGACCGAGATCATGTAATTAAACCAATGGAATTCGATGATTAGATTGGAAATTTCTCTAATGCATTGGCGTTAATTCGCATTATTGGAGTCTCTATGTAAACTAAGTTCGAAAGAATGACCCGTCCGGGGTATCTGTGATTTAAATGTAGTCATGCAAGTACTTATAGAAGCGCGTAACATATTCACTAACGGTGACGATCAAGAGCTTGTGCTATGTGAATTTCCGGAATCTTTACGCATAAATAAAGACGGAATTATTATACATAGGTTTCACGTACATGCCATATAAAATCAACTCTTTAGCTACTGACTCATAGATTAGCAAGTAAATTAAACCACTTTCTACTTGGAAATCATATGTTTGATAAATATAGTCCATTGTGAAAATAATGTTTTCTCTTCAATTTCAAGAGAAGGTGCGAAATAAAATATTTAATTAATATTAATTACCACTCATCACTAAACAACACTAAAAATTACCAATCACTACTAAACGACACAAACATTATCTATACGTTCTTAGATTATGTACGCATGTATTTTATTTGAGGTTTGAAAATAGTTTTTATAATGCAATGACTTTAATTGTCTACTGAAATTGTCACATTACGATACTTTTTGTCGCAATTTGTATAACATTTTGTATGAATAAACTAATATTTACGAATATGAAATCATATAAAACTAATAAAAAATAAAACTACTGCAAAAATCAATTACATATGTATTGTGTAACGCGCAATTTTTTTTAATGAAAAACTGTAATAAGTAAATAAAATATGAGAAAGGCAATAATAATTCTGAATGCGATTTAATTTACCATTTTTCTCAATAAGCTTTTACTCTGAGAGATATATTTTATAGCGTTGAAAAAGTTAGAGTGCAGTTGATAATTATACATCCTTCTTAAAATACCTTTCCTAATACTTTTCAACTAGATAGTTCATAAATAGATAGCTAGTGTTTCCTTCATTTTAAACAAATCTGTTTTCATTATTCATATTAATTACAAGAATATTATTAGAATCAGCACTCTCTTTAATAAAAAGTGGTCTAAAACTATAAATAAAGGAATTTTTGAATGAACATAATCTGAATAGTTATCTGACTGAAATCAATTCTATGATTAAGCTTTCAAAGTTTTTCAGGTCCAACCGTGTAATTGCAATACCGAGATACTTTTTGTGTATATTTTTATACCTTAAGAAGTGACAGAATAATTAAAGATACAAATAAAAATTCCTGACTTTTTTATAAATCGCTCTATCTGGAGTAAGATAAAATTGTATATTTCTTTGTTTCCTGCCTTTACAAGGAAGTTAAATTAATTTCCAGCTTAAAACAGACCTTTCTAAAGAATTTGATGAATAGAATCGTTAAGCGTTGCACATGAAGTGTTTATCATTCCTTTATTAGCTGAATTAGTTACATAATTCTCATTTTAATGAGCTCCTCTTTGGGATTCCCTTTCATTCAGGAATTGCGCTTTTCAAATATGTAACGATGGAATCTATTCTAGAATCTACAAACCGCACCTTAGGAAGCTAGAATGAGGAAATGGAGCACGTATAGAGTCCTTCCATACAAAAACTAATTCTTGCTGACACAAAGAAGAATCTCCATGAAATTAAAAAATAAAATGCAGAATTTAAGAATGTCAAGGAATAATCTGATTTTCAACTGATTGAATAAAAATTGATGATTTTTCAATTAATTTGTCATTTGTTTGCTGGTTCCAAAATCTTGACTAAGTTTGTATGACAATAATTCATAGCTCCCCTGTTTCAGTAGTAAGCGATTTTATCGATTATATATATCAATAAAATTATATCGATTTCCTCTTCAGCTTAGTATAAATTCTCCAGTAGCTGAGCTAATTATACTGGATGTTTTCGGGTTATTTCCTTATCATTGTTCAATATTTCTCGTTTTTTCTTGGGATTGGATAGTTTATTTATAATTTTAATGCATTATTACTATCAAGACCAATAATCAAAAACATATCCCTTGAACTTTTTTCGTTATAGAAATAAATTGGGATGTATATTATAAACTTAACTTGATTTTTTAATAAAGCGATCGTATTTTCCAAGACGAACTTTTCGGAAATCTAAAGTTATATTTTACAAACAGGTGCGTTAAAGAGTTGTAGTTAATGTTCGTTTAAAATTTTATGCATAGAACGTTGATATAACGATAAATTCAGACCAGGATTTCCATAACATCTCTGAGGTCATTACAGATTCAAGAAACCACCATTAACCCTTAACATGCCAAGCCTATTTTGTCATCGTTGTTTACCAAGCTGGGTCTTCGGAGGACCCCACGGTTTATTTTTTATTTCTTAATTGTTTGTTGCTGTAGATTATTTAAAAGAGGTTTTTCGGGTTTCTGAAAGATATTGATCCAGGCATATTTTGATCAACAATATTCTGTTTTAATATTTGTTAAAGTAAACCAAACATAACTATGTACTATTTCCAACTTCGAAAAAGTCATACAAACACGTTTAATATAAAATATCTTGATCTAAAATAGATTTCGTCTAGAATTTCAATTTTTTTTAAAGCAGAACTAGTAAACAAGGAAAAGGGTTTTAGGTACTTGGCACGGTATGGAGTACACCTAGGAAAATTCCCAAGGAGAAACGGGCATGAAAAAAGTCTGACGGAACCGGGACCCGAACCCGGGTCTCCAAATTGCCAGATCGGTTGCTCAATCCATTGAGCTATTCCACTACACATTGAGTGGAATAGCTCAATGGATGGAGAAACCGACCGGCAATTGGGAGACCCGGGTTCGAGACCCGGTTCCGTCAGACTTTTTTCATGTCCGTTTCTTCTCAGAACTAGTAACGTAGTATACCAATCGGGTTCCTGCAGAGACCCTCAGCGAGTTTTTATTTATTTATGTCTCTATAAAAGAATATTATAAAAGACTAATTAAATGTTTTACCTTAAACTGATGCGGGATACATATAAAAGTCAAGAAAAAAATAATTGTTATAGTTTCAGCAGTGTAACTAAAAATGTAATTCTGTGGTAATCTTTGGACCCCCCTTGGTATGTTAAGGGTTAATTTATCACTCAAACTTCTTACACTTGGAAAAATACGGTAACTATAATGGAGATTTTGTTGACTATTCGCATAGAGATATTATATCAAATACGTACGTATACTTCAATATCTCACACGCTCAAACCGTACAAAAAATGTGTCGATCTTCCTGATATATAACCATCAAACTCACGCTGGGATACTCGACGCTCCCCAAATCCGCATGTTAATCGGCCTCCATTATTCCCTATCGAGTGACGTCTAATGCATTGTCGATGCCTCTCAAAAGATTGAGCGATGTGCTCCGGCCATCTTGCAAACTTCTTCCAATCACCCTCACACATCTCTCCGCATCAATACCCCCCACGCCTTCTCCTCTTAAGCCTCTTCCTCCCTAATCCTTTGTAAGTAGTTCTGGCCAAGAAAAAGAGCGGGTCGTAGAAGAAAGAAGGCAGAGAGAGAGGCGGGAAGATGGAAGAAAAAAGGGGTGGCGAAGCGGGAAAAATAAGGAAGATGGTGTGTATGAGGAGGGAAAGGAAGTATTAAGGTGAGTGTGTTCGTAGGACATTGAGGGGCGGAGAGACTTTCAAGGGATAGAAGTTATGAGTTGGTGATGTGAAAGGTAGCAATGGGTGGGAGGCGGTGTGGAAAACCCCCTAAGCTTTATGCCGGGGATTACAACGTCCTGTATGAGAGGCGAGATCTCCTGGAGTGATAAGATGGCGACAAAATAGAAGGGGCGACGGATTCTATACCTTTATTGCTACCAAGTTGAAGTGCACTCCGGCTTCCCTCTTTATCCCGCCTCCTTCCATCGCCTGTCTCTTCCTCTGCCATTTTCTAACCGAGACACATCTTTTATTTTACGGCCACCTCTAAACTATGGGCGTGCCTCTTAAGATTCTCCTCACTCGCGGCTTCCCCGATGTCCTCTTTATATCGGCGCAATTATCTCCCGTATCATCGTAGTACTTTCTCATTTTTACCTCTCTATGTGGATGGAAATGAATCTTCTCAAGTATGGCTGACGTATCATGAGCTTAGACCACATTATAAATTAAATTACCTTTTTACAGTAACGGTATGTCAAATGCTTGGACCTTCCGCGGCCTTTGAGAAAATATTTTTGTTTAGGAACATTTGTTAAGTATCATGAATTATGAGACAATGCGAAGAGGTGGTCATGTGTATACTGCTTGCTTGCTATTTTGTTCGTTGGTGTAGAGGATAGGATCGAATGCATTTGCATGTAGAATATTTTCTGGCAATAGTTTACGAACTAAATGTTCAAAAGTCTTTGAAAATAATTATAGATAAGTAACTCTGCAGCGTGTTACAGAAAAGAGGGTTTGAATTTACATGCTTTATTCTCTTCTCAAGTGAGCACGAGAGCTTTTCATGGCTCTATCATCCATAATTACACGGTTTTCGTGAGTTCGCGAATTTAATTGTCAAAAATTGTTCAGGTAAGAAAATTAATGAGTAATTTATGAATAATGCGTGCAAAAACAGTTAAAGTACGAAACTTTCACAAAAGAAAAGAAAATCCGTGAATAAGCAATCTGAAATCACAGGAACGAGGGACGGTTTTAAAGTTGATCGCAAAGCAATTAGATTACATGTGGCTACAGAGCCTCAGTTGCAAAGTTACGGGACGTCTAGCATCTTCCAGAGTAAATAAGAGCTTACCAATATGCGTACATCTGTATTTCTTCACAGAATGCCATGGAAATCATAAGTATATAGGAGCTTTTCAAACCTACATTATCCGGATCTAACTCTGCGAGTCTAAAGTTGATAGCTCTGTTTCGCTATTATCTACTAAAAATATATAGTAATATAAAATATAAAGTAATTCTTGTAATAACACAAACGTAAAACAATATATAAATATTACATGCACATTCGTACACATCTAAGTATAAAATTTTTCGGGACAATCTTCATTGAGGTTTAGGCAAAAAGAGACGAGGCCCTAAGCTAGAAAGAACTAACACATCTGATTATCAATCGGCCCAAGACTCCGACAACACCCAACTCAAAATAACGTTAAAACCCTGAAAATCCATTGAATGTCTGGCAATCGATCGATCAATGGGTCTTGAAGGATTATTCGGTCATCGGTGACGGTTTTCTGAGATGCTCAAAACAACAGAACTTTGAATTTCTTCAAATATTGAACTTTATAAAAAATTAATTGAAACAGATCTGCGTTTATCATTCTTCTTCTTCTTCCTTTTGCACTACAGCCCAGTATGAGCCTTGGCCTTCTCTACAATGTCCCTCCAGGATTTCCTATTTCCGATTATTTGATGCCAGTCTTGTACGCCCATTGTGTGCAGGTCTTCTATGACATCATCTTTCCATCTTTTTTTAGGTCTTCCTCTTTTCCTCCTTCCATCTGGATTATTTTTAAAAGTTGTTTTTACTATTCTCTCACCACTCATTCGTTCAATGTGTCCTAACCAACGTATCCTTTGCGCTTTTATAAACCGAACTATATCCTCATTACCTATTAATTGATTAATTTCTTCATTATGTAAGATTCTCCATTGACCATTTTCAAAAACAGGCCCATATATTTTTCGAATTATTCTTCTTTCGAATATCCTCAAATGTTTTTCATCAATAGCTGTTAAAGTTATCGCCTCTGCTCCATAAGTTGCTATTGGTCTTATGACCGTTTTATATATTTTCATTTTTGTAGGTTTTGAAATTAACTTAGATTTGAGGATACCTTCGTAAGCAGGAAACGCAAACTATGAAACAGGAACTATGATAAACGTTCCTGCGTTTATCATAGTTCCCATAAAACCATAAAACTAAACATCACGGCATTAAGAAATCAAAGATGCGATCACAAACCTTTTCTCAGAGAGAACTCCAAATTTTGTCGGTTGATGTCGATTGTGGGGAAGATATAAAGTTTATACACCAGTGTTTGTGCGTTTATGTATGAGTGTATATGTATAGTATTAGATCAGTCCATCCATCATACAAATAAAAGTTCCAGCGACCTTGGAATTCAGTCATCAGAGAACAACTTTGTCGCAAGAACACACAATTAGAAACAGAATCCTACATTCATTTCCAGCTCCGTGGATACAGACGCACAGAGAAACATCCCAGAATGATATCCAAAAGCATCCCGAAGTCTTCCGCTAACTTTTCCATCCCTCCTCGCCATCCTTAAAGCATAAATCACCGCATTAATAACAACGCCCCCTTTTGATTGCTTTCTCTCTCGACGTCTCCGATCCGGAGCCATTCTCGCGGAAACTTACACCTCCGCCGACGGAGGTACCACGTCGCGACGCCTTTTGATCGCTCATGCGGTTTTTGTCGGATGAATCAATTCGGGAAAATGAGCGAGATAGAGAGAGAGTATAATTTTCGGGACGATGAGGCCCGAGACAAAGTGCCGTTGAGGAAATGTTTCTCGCGGAGAGAATCGGATGCCGTTTGTTGTAGTTGGATGGAAGCTTTGCAAAGGAGGGGTTTTAAGGAGGCATTATCCGTGGGCCCGTTCAATCTTCTTCCCCGTCATACGTCTGCCGTCTCCCATGCGTTCATTCCTCGCAGACAAAATGTCATAAGCTTGACGAGGAAGCACCCCATTTCTCTTTCCGCGGCAAATTCTCCGAGCGATCTCTTCATAGTACTTATCCTGTACCGCGCGGGTAACTTCTCCCTCACTTGCCTTGTTCCTCGACTCTTAGCGTTAATAATGCGTTCATTTAGAAGCATAGGCATGATCTATAGGTACCTCTCTTTCTCCTCATCGCAGACACAACCAAACTATGGTCGATATCAACCTGACGAGAATATAGGAGAACGCATTTACCGGCTTAGATTGCGGAGTGGTTAACGTAATAGCCAACTCCGGCTTTACGAGTCCTAATCTAGACAAATTTTTCAAAAATTTACTTATAAATCATTAAGCAAATTACATAAACAAATGGCACCTAGTAATTTTCAGCATCCTTTTCAAAACTTATTTTTAATTTTGATTTGCCGAGATTTTAAAAATGAAATTCGGCATAGAAGTTAGTTCGATCAAAGTATCTTCAACTGGGACGTGGGTAATATGAGTCGGCCAAGTGTCAAAAAGTGGTTGTCTGTCAAATGAGAGCTTTTCATTATGCAACAAGAGTGATTATTCACCTAATAACTCAATACAATTAAATATTCGAATCTTTCGTTCTAAATATCTAGTTTTGGCAAATTTTAAATTTCTCAATTTCGGCCCCTTGCTTCTCACCACCTTAGCTATCCTTATACCTAACTTCCCTACCTCTAGTTCCAGTACCTTCACCTCTTACCTCCTCCTATCACAACCCTCTCATTTCCCTCTCATCCTTCGCCGAAATCCTCGAGTAACGAGTATTTGCGGGGCTCGATAAAGCGAGGGTGTGTGCATCCAAGTGGAGGAAAGATTATAGGCCCTCGAAAGCAATTGGAAAGGGAGTGCTAGATAGAGAGGAAAGGGAATTTACAGAAGGGGGCGGTAGAATTAAGAAGTCGACGATAAAGGATTGACCAAAAGGAAGAGAATAATTAGGTAACGGAGATGAATTCCCGGTCGGAGATAACGTGGAATACTCTTATGGAGGCAGTGACAAAAATCTACAGACATGAATATCAAGTAGATGATATTATAAGAAGAAGAAAACCTCTTCGGATTGCTTACTGAATTTCGGACTTCACTAATGATTATGAACTCAGAAAATCGAAAAG
This sequence comes from Ladona fulva, assembly GCA_000376725.2. NCBI lineage: Eukaryota > Metazoa > Arthropoda > Insecta > Odonata > Libellulidae > Ladona > Ladona fulva. The sequence goes on from KZ308165.1 coordinate 480,812, forward strand.
ATCCTCGTGAATGTGTGAGCACAAAAAATTACTGAAATAACCGTAGACAAATTGTTACTGCCTACTCTTATTGGCTATCAAAATAGTCTATTTTGTAGTTTTTCGATAGGGTTCACTGTATGATAGGATTTGGGTACTTTAGAGAAAAAGCACTCTGGCTTGAGAAAATTTCGACTAAAGAATACTGAAAGGATCTATCTATCTTTCTCTGTTGAGTTACTATGCATAACTATTACTGCATAGCATTATCAATTTAAATTTTTAAAAGAATTTAATTTTAGGATGTTGGTGTTTGTTTTTGTTAATGATTTTTTATTGCTTTAGTGAATTATTCTTACAGTACTGCTCAAGTGATTTTTGTATACACAGTTTCCTACACACCTTTTTAGCTTGCACTATCAGTATGTCTGCGCAGGTTTTTCTCACCCACTTTTCTGTGGGTGTTTTCCTGCTGTGGAATTTTTTTTTCCTAAGCTACTTACTTTTCTAAGTTAGATTTCTTACATCCATAAATTTTTCTTAAGTTTTCCTCTATATTTCTACTTACAAATTTATTCATGTTTTTCTAATAATATTGACGACTGGTTAGATGGAAGAAGAGACATTTTAGTCCCAACCTCACCTTAATAAGGACTTAATAATAATAACTACGCATAGATATACATGTTATTATGTTATAATGCATATTCATGCATGTTATGTACGCTTCTTTGATACAATAATGTATTGAGATACTGGTAGGCTGCATATAATTTAACTAACTGTCATTTTGTTCAGATTGCATAAATTACTCAATATGGAAACATCTTACCCAAGGAAAAACCTTCCCTAAATGACAAGTGGAAGACTTTAAGTCGTATAATCAGACGTTTCCACGCCTGTCTTCCTTTGCTATTTTTCCTGGGTGCATGCATTTTTGTGCAAAGTTACCTAATGTACTTTCCTTGCATAAATCTTAAATCTGCTGTGGGTGGGTGCTCTATTTGTTAGAAACTTCATTGAACTCAACACTTATGTAGGACCTTTTCCCGATGAAAATATCTAGGAAGAAAATCTTTTCTACGTAAAAAACCCAAGCTTACGCAGGACGCGTTCATTTGCGATCCCACAGCCCCCTTACATCTCGCGCACAGCAGGAACTCCTACTCGCTCAAGAAAATTCCATCGCCTTCCGCTCACAGACACCGGCCTCTTCGAAGCCATTTTCCTCAAAGGACTCGTCATTCGTTCTCCACGCAATTGCTTGAATGGGCCTGGATTGTTGCGCGGAAAGCAGTCATTCGTCGCTCTAAAAATAACAACCGGGGATTCCTTCTCCGTTTAGCGCCCGACTAAAAAGTATTTCAAAGTGTCTTTGTGAAGGGGGGAGGGGCCTCGGGGACATCAAAACCTCCAAATCCTCCAGATATTTACGGAGAGGGAAAATAGGGAATAATAAATAGGTGAAATGGTTCTTTTTTTCTCTCAGAGACTTCGGAAAGGAACGCTAATTCCGGGAATGGTTTTCGGTCGGAAAGGGGGGAGATTTGGTGGGAAAGAATCTGAGGAAGGGGAAGGATGAATGGGAGAAGGGTTGAGGAGGAAGTTGTGAGGTAGAAAGGATCGTAACAGTGGGAGAGGGGAAGTATTGGGGGCCACCCATGCGGGAGAGGAAGTCGGAGGATGATTTTTGACATGTGCTCTCCATATGAACTCCTCCCTTCTTTTCCATTCGGAACCTCTTTTATCCCCACGCGGACACGCGATAGCACCCCCATGGTTTCCGCCAGAAAGAGAGGGATATAGAGATAACATCGGCATGAGTAGACGTGTACCTTCTCAGCGGCGTGGATGGCAATGGAGTGGGCCGAATCGAGGACATGGATTACATGCGCATTGTAATTGGAGGAGGAGATACAAATAAAGTATGTGCATTATTCAGGCAGGAGAGCTGTGTGATCTTCGATCCATCATCATTAGCTACTAATGGCTTTGAAGGAGGAGGGAGAGATAGAGAATAAAATGGTTATGTTTCCGAATCGTTCTTTCAATATGTGGAGTTTTCAGTGATTTGATTATCACAGGATTTGTAACAAGATTTTTATTTTGTTTTTTCAAGCGAGGAATAAAATTATTATTATTGTCAATTGAATTTCTCAATTTGCACGAATTAATGAGACCCTAATATAGTACTACAAACAGCGTTGTTACTTAAACTGTACTAGTATTTTCTTATATGCAATATATATTACACTATTGTAGTCATATTTATTTATAAGAGGTTGCTAAAAGTGGTCAACTGTTATACTGACTGCTCGTGTGCAATTTCACCTAATGTAAATTTCAAAAAGTTGTTTCCACAGCTCAGTTTCCACATGATACCTCCCAAAGATATTTCTTGAGATTCTAACCGGGCCGTTTCATGGTTTTTGAGCAGGTTAAAATCCCGAGAAATATTCTTGTAGCTATCTACCCACTACCTCAACTACGTATGTCGTGCATGTGATTGCCATTTTCCCCAAGATTCAGGTTTAATTTAAAGCAGTTTGATAGTATTTGAGTACGTTGCAATTAAAATGTGGCACTTCCATTCCCTAAGATATAATTTTTTTACTGCACTGGTGTTCCTCGCGCAATGGATATAAATAAATCTTGAAATTTGTATTTACCTTAACATAAGGTAGTTTTAGTACAGTCAAATATTTCTCCATTTAAACTTTCCCTCGCAGCCTAAAATTGAGTCAAACTTTTAACCTGTTCTGTGTCCTTTCTTTGTTCATTCAATCATCTAACATTCTTATGTTCTGGGTCAACCAATCCATTCATTTAAAACTTCCAAACTATTTCATGGCTTAAGAAATTCGCACCCTTTCGAAAGAGTTACTCGAAACTGCTGTGAATCACAGGGACAGAAATATACCCCAATCCGCGAATCTGCAACAAAACTGATATCCTTTCTTATGTCCCATTCTCCAAGAGCAGAGAAGGTTTCAATGGACAAGCGAAGAAAAGGTCAAAAGGCAACGGAAACCGGAGTCAAAGGAGATAGGATCACAATTGCGACGGAACGTAAACATCTCCACGTGTTCCAAGCCCTGTTGGTTCGTGGACCATTTAATATTCAACGGACAGTGTTTCCGAAGTTTGCGCGAGAAGAATCATAGTGGCTTTGAAATATTTAGGAAAGATGATCATGCCAGTGGTATCGCGGGGAAGATTTATGTCTCAAAACTTTTTCTCAAAGAATCAATACCGGTTTTCTATTCCTCCATAGAAGGAATTACTAATTTTATAATCATCGATTTCCAAGTAAGTCCTTTACAAAAAAGCTTTGCAGAAAAATGGCTTTCTTTGATTTCCATATCAACGGAAAATATTCTCAGACATTTCGAATAATGCTTGTTATTTATATTAAGCTTTAACTAGCATCTTAGTGGGATGAGTGAAAAAATGTCGAATGATAGCGATTATAAGGAATTATTTTGCGTAATTTATCATCGATGATCCATTACTTGCCATATTATTCAGAAAAAAAAATTAGTCACAAACATAACTCTACATCTATATATATATATATATA
>KZ308165.1:484380-548144 GCA_000376725.2 Ladona fulva
TATATACCCAGCAAGCAGCAAGTGGCAGGGGGTGTCTGTTGTGTACGTACATTGTGGTGTTCGGTAGATATCGAAACAAACAAGTAATCTTTCTTAATAATTAATGGACCCCAAAGACATAATTAATACAAAAATAGAAATATAATGAAGTCTGGAATATAACATTATGCTACATGATGACTAATTATTTGTATAATTTGAAACTTTTCATGTAACGATTCTAAATAGTTTGTCTTTGAAATGGTAGAACACCAAGACTAATGATACCTAAGGTCTAGCTAAAATGTTCTTGCATGATCGAAAAAATCAGTTTTTCGGAAGAGACTTTTTTGAAGAAATCATTCATAGAAAAGTAAGGAATTCTTACAACGAAAAATATCGTCGAAATCATGAGCCAGTAGGAAAACTTCCACGACCACACCGAAAGCACTAACCGAATACTAAAGAAAATGTAGAGAAAAAATAGCGTTGGCATTCAGTTTTATTTCTTTCACGCAGAAACCAAGTCTCAACTAATTTACTATCAAAAATGATAAGGTCGGAGACTTTTAAGATGGAAGACAAATTTAAGTTCGTCGTTTTCGAGAAAAAGCCTCGCTCTTGGCTAAAAATATGACAGGGAAGATTTTACGCGGAATAAAAGAAGTATCTGGAAATATGAATGAAGGAAAAAAAGCTGACAAGGAAAAGATAAATCTGAAATATTTGGCTCGAGATTAGGAAAAAAGAAAATTGAAATCTCTAGAATAGAAACGCTAAAAGAAAGAGAGGAAGTCACTTTTGTGGAACGATAGGGAAGGATGAAGAATATGTTACGGACATTAAGATTAAGGATGGAGAGATAAAAACTGCGTGAGGTTCAGAAGGAGAGGAGAAAGGTGGAAGATGGTTGGGAATAAGGTTGGACCACAAGCATTCTGAATTGTAATTTCTCCACTGTGGACGAGAGAGGGAGTAAAGAGGAAACAGTAGTAGTAGAGGAGACCCCTTAATACGGAGAGGGTCCCCGAGATTTAGGCGCGGGATATACTATCCAATATTATTAAATACGTACGGGTGTAGATATGCAAGCATTCCAACTGAGCCTGAGTACTTTGAAGCCTAAAGATAAAAATAAAGTAAAAAAAAGTGAAAAATAGAGACATTATGGGGACTTGACGCAAGGTCTCCAAATTCCCGGGTGGGCATTCTAACTACTAAACTACCACATGGTATAAGAATACACAGAATACCTGCCCCGTAAGCGGAAGACCTGGATTCTAGTCCAAGTCATGTCGCTATTTTCACTCTGTTTACCTTGATTTGTAAGGCGAACGATTCCTAGTACAAAGATAAACACCTTTCTTTCATCCTTGGGTACTGAAAATTTCAGCCATTGATCAAATACAGAATATTTTAGCAATGTGACATTTAAAAAAAAATCGTAGATTTCCAAGAAGAGAAAAGGTAGATGTAAGTTAAAAAGCAAAGATTGAAAATTATAATAGAAAAGTGTATGGGGACGTGTTTCTAGGAAAGTTTATGAGGAACCTGGATTCGTAAGTAGCCGTGATTTATGAATTCGCAGAGAAATAAATACGCTAAACACATTACAAATACTCTCCGTAAGAATTTTATGGTTAGAATTTTTTTTTAATTCCGAACAGATTAGATTCATCAGGATTACTTTTACGTTTCCAATGGTTCATATCCATCCTATATAGCGCGTGTAGAATTTCATAGTTCTATTCTAACACATCAACTATTACCTTAGATCTTTCGTGGGCTAAACGTCGAAATGAAATTTTAGTGCACAATGTACTCAAGTCTATCTCGAGAGAACCTGAAGCATTTTGGCACCATTCCCGAACAGAATTAATAATTTCCTTAGAAACTATCCCTCTGCCAAAAGAAAAGAGACAGTTTTTTAGTCGTCCTCCGCAGCCTCTACGGCCTAAGCGGTTTTTTATGGCATCGCTGGACTACCGTGTAATCTTTCTATCCAAAACTTTCTGGTATAGAAAGCCTATTCGAGGAGTGCAAGTGATCAAAGTACGTTTCTAGGAGACATCTGTTATTCGAAAACTACATGATTATCTATTTTGAGCGATGCTGATGTTGAAAAATTCATTGTTTGAAACAAGAATGAAGATGAAATTGTAACGAAATGAAATAGTTTATCGGCGTTCAAATCAGCTACTGTCAGACATGTATACATACTCGTAGGTGTTCTATTTTTCTGTAGGTTCATATTCCCTACTCAATTTTTATATTCCCTACTCAACGCTTATTTCGTTTCCTGGTAACTTACCCTTTACGACATCTAACAAATTTTGTCTCTGCCTTCCCCTCTTCTTTTTCCCAAGTATTTTACTATGAATCACATTCTTTAGCAATCGTTCTCTTCTCAGTACTTGACCCACCCATTTCCTTTGTCGACGTTTAATTACTTTACTGGCAGACATGGCTTCAGAAATGAAACTGAATGCATCGCATTATTTCCAATGGAAGTAATATCTTATAGTTTTTATCGTAGTGGTAACGAGTTTTGCATTCCGAATGTATAATACATCCTAAACTTTGAAAAATTAGACTCTCGACTTTCAAAATCATTTCCTTTCCTCCTTAAATATTTCACTTCGATTAGCTTTATTCCTTTACAAACATATATGATGAGATATCTGGTGTAATTCAATACTAAAAATGTAATAGAATAGTTGCACATTTTTGTACCAGGTAACAATCACCTTCATACTGGTGATTTACTAATTTATTGATATTCAAAATAATTAAAGCCAGGATCACAGTTGTATTACGAAGTAGATTTACTACCTAATGAAGACAAAAGTAGCAAAACAATTTTCAATCCTCAAATTTGAAGCAAATAATAGTTTTCAGGAGTTCAATTGGCAAAGTTCAGCCTATTACGACCAATCCTAAAATTACCTGACGAAGGATTACAAACATGCATGCCCTAACCAGGATTCGAACCGGTAACCTCAATGTTCTTAGACTAACAAATTAACCCCTACGGACAGTTCATAAATGATTACAGTTAATAAATGATTGATAATAATGAAAATTCATTCTTTTGAATTAAAAATTCGACGGTCGTCAGCATGTTACTTTCGGTGAAGACTTCTGCGGTGCGAACAAATGAACGCACATATAGAGGGAGCGGAAGAACGCGAGATGAAAAGAAAAACAAGAAGCGATGAGGAAGAAGCGAGAGTAAACACGCGCGGATGATTCTCTCCCATTGGGATAGACGCTTATGACAAGTGGCGAAAGGATTGAGCAACAATAGCAATAAAATACGTCGGAGAAGAAGTATGGGAAACAACTCCAAAAAAAAAAAACGGAATCGAAATAGAAGTAGGCGAAACGAGATGAGAGGATTTTCTTAGAGAGAGTTAGGATTATAGAGTAAATGGAGATGGGGTTGGGAGCAAAAGGGGTGAGGATTTTCTTGGCGGGGAAGGTAATTCATTGGGAAGCGGTTCAAGACACCGGTCTCTCATTTGTTACAAATATGAGAGGGGACTGTGAGGGAAGTGGGCAGATGCGCTCTTGTTTGCTCTATCCTCTCACCTTCACACTCTGCTCCACCACTCCTCTTTTTTTATTCCACGAACCGTAAGAGTTTCTCTTTGTGGTGTTTTGAGTGCTAACATGGGAGCTGTTTTGAAGTGCGGTTAAAAATAGCCGAAAAGGGTTTTTTATATCGGATATCTCCCCGCGGATGAATCCTTACGCTCCTCGCAGACTTAACAATCGAACGGGCGGGGTTTTTTTTGTATGAAGAAACCCCCAGTCTAGGAAAAAAATATCTACGTTTTAACGGCGAATTATTCATGCAAAATTCACTGTATTTGATAGAAGAAAGATATTTGTCAACTCATAGTTCGGATTTTCATACGCAATCAGCGTTTTTAGGCCGCACCTTCTGGTACATCATTGCAGTGAAAATCCTTTGTGCTTCTCACAGCTATTTCTTTCATTACCGAATGATAAGCCACTTGTGGCCAACTAAGCTACTTGTAATTCTAATTTAGTTGTACATGGTTTTGCGAGTTGATAGTCCGATTAATGGAAGGATAACACGATGAAGTATTACGCGATACTCGGAATGTCGTCACATAAATTAATGCTCCTGGGGAATATCTGGTTATATCTTAAAGCTAAATTATGTTAATAATACTCGTAAAATTTTAAAGAAAATACTAAGTGATCTGATATATTAAGAAGAATGAGCTCTTTATGTAATAAGTACTACTTCTTACAAGTCTTTAAGAATATGTCTTATACTAAATTCTCCTGTGGTGTTGTAAAAGAGTTGACAACATAATTGAGTATTAAACGTATTTCCCGAAGCGATGAGTTGTGCCAATAGACTCCAGCAAATAGTTCAATTTGCTAACATTTTCCTTGCCCACAGAACTTCAAAACAGTAGTATCAGGCAATAGATACGCAGATCAATGTGCACGACTAAGAACGCTGCGGAATGTGCAAGCCTGCTATCCATAAAAACCATGAGAAAATTAAACAAAATTTCCAAAATATCAGCTATTTGGATCTTCTCCGTTAACTTTCTTTAATGAAAATATCTTAATAATAGCATGCCGGTAATAAACACCCAGAGGAATAACTTCCTAATAAGTCTTCCCTTATCCATAAATAATATTCATAAAAACTTTTACTGTTCCCTGCCGGTAATATAGTAGTCAGCTCTTTTGCTACTAGAGTAGTGCAAAAAGTGGAGTGATGTCGAATTACTATGGACCTCCATGTCGTTTGCAGCAAGGAAAATTATGTAAGATCGCATGAAATCACACATCTCTATTTACAATCACATTCATGCTCCTGAAAATATGATTCGGGTTATCCAGTCTGCTTGGGGATAAACCTTTATACATGAGCTTTAAAAGGGCGTAAAACATGGCAAACTCACAGAACGTTCACATTACTCCATCAGTTTTCTTCCCATATTTATAACACTCTAGAGTTACAGCTCTATGCAAGTTGTGGAGTTTATAGTAAACTGCCTTTTCAACGGGGAACGAAATATTGCGAAGTCTAAAAATGCCCAGAGATATTTCTAACTGTAAATAACTGATACATATTTTATAATGAAGCAACATCCTGGGACCACCACTTGTCGCTCGTCGAAACATTTATCAAACCGCAACGTCTCGACAGGCTGCTGGTAAGTAGTCCAAATTGGGTACTCCTCCAGACAAATGAAGATGGATTTTTCCGGAGGAATATTTATTTCTCACGCGGATCGAAACGAATACGACCTTAATCTTGTTACATCCCCGCGCATCATCGCCAAAGAGAAAGAAAAAATCAATTTCTCGAATATTTATCTCTTTTCCCACCCGGCTACATGGTATACATGGCGGACCATCCAGTTAAGGACCAGCTGCCGATTCGAACGGTTAATTTCAAATTAGACCGAAGACATTTTTTCCGGTCTGAGACATTTCTTTCTCGGTTTTTCCCCGCCCCTTTGGAAAGAATTCTCTGCTTCCTCCTTGTAGACAACACCCCTATTTTTTAAAACCCCTTTCAGCCACCCAACCCTCGAACCCTTTGCATCTGCTTCAAATGAAAACGCCTCCTGCCCAAAACCACATGCTTTAAACGCCTCGTGTGTCATATTTCTACCGTGAGCTCTCTACTTGGCTTCAGACTAAGCACCTCCACACCGTAATGGCACTGCCCCCTCACTCCAAATCCACATAACACCCCTGATACACTGCCATCCTTGTTTCCCCTTTCGGGCAACCCTTCTCGCCACACCCTTCCCTGAGGAAGCGTTTTCACCACTCTTTTTTCCCTGCGCAAGATCCCTTTATACCCACCATGAGCCCCTCCTAATTATCGAATCATCAACGTTTATCGTTTCACTTGGAATTAATACCGCATTTAAAGGCAATTAACTCTAGCGTTTTCGAATCATATCCCTGTTTTTCCACTTTTAATTTCGTTATCAATCGATCTAGCAGGCTTAGTTTAAATCAGCGCATGAATAAACTCCCTTACTCACAGCCCAGTCACACTTACATACTCTTGCTCTAGTTTTCAAAAACCATCCATTGTTTCTACCATTCATTTCAGCATATTCAAACCAAAATATATAAAGGAAGTACATGGGGTATAAGCAAATTTAAATCCATGCTTTATAAGCAACCTTCTGCAACAATAAGTTAAATTTTTTACCCGTAATTTTTATCCCTAGGTAAGTAAGTAACCTACTAAAGTTGGCTTGATTTGAATCTCCTATTGAGCTAATGTAGTACAATGCATGATTTACTGAATGTTGTACTTTAATTGCACTTGTATGTAACTTATGTAAGTAAGCAGGAGCTGTTTATCTGCACCTTTTTCACTAATGTTTTTTATCCTCAATTCCATCATGCAGTCAAATTTAACCGTATATAAAATTATTCTATAAATAATATAATTTCAGTTTATATAATTAAACATATTAAAACGCTCCATTAGAACTTTTTACTATACCACAGAAAAACAACCTACACACGACCATGGTTTCGTAGCATGGCTACATCATCAGGTTCATATCAGGTCCATTCTGTGGTATAGTAAAAAGTTCACTAAAATGGAGCGTTTTAATATGTTTAATATTAATAATTACCATAAGGTTAGCCCTGAGTCTGTATCGTTTATATAATTAAATTTTAATATACAATAATTCAATCAATTAATCGTGCATTTTGATGCCACCTAAGCTGTATGAGATACTACTTAGCATATCATCATCAAATTATTATTACTTGATGCGGCCTTCATTTGGAAAATTAATTGTCTTAATGAATCGATCATCTATTCACGATAAACATATACTCAACACTTATTGCAACAACAAGTATTGCCTGGATTAATTATTAGTATTCCTTGGATCGGTTAAACTTTTGAGGCATCAAGACAGCTGTAGGGTTATAGAATTTCCTTTTCAATCACAGCAATGAATAAAATCATAGAGGGAGACAATACGGAATTTGCGCTTGTTGCAGTTTTGATGAATCACGCTTACATAGATTGATAACTTGTGTTTCAACTTACACAGTAATTTTTCCGATATCAAATTTTGCAAAACCCATTGGGGCGAGAATTGCAACATCAGAAAGTAAACTGTTCGAAGGGTTGCGAATTTTAGTCTTATTGTGTGCTAATCGGCACCGTTTAACCAGTGCTCTTTATATTAATACGGGACAAGGTTCGGCTCAAGCGATCAGTAAGCACTTCTGTCAACAACTAATTCCGTATAGCAAAGGCTTAAAAATGATAGTACATGCGGGCGAATAATTATACGATTACCTGAAAATATTTCGGAGGTGGAGGTACTGTATATCCGAATTGCACCCTGAGGCAGCTTACGGCTACGATAAGCTGGACTATGTATTAATCTTATATATTATTTGCTATTCATACTCATCATCAACGGAACTTAGCGATCTAAAAAGTTAAGTAAAAATCAATTTTAAATGCATGAAACAAGTTCACTTACCTTTGCATTAGGCTTCCTAAGGGGACTAGAACATCGGTCAAGAGTGTCTGCTCTCCTAGAAAGAAACAAATGATGATAATCAGTCAGTGATTATAATAATTCTCAAGTTATAATAATAATGTCTTTATTTAGGCGAATTTTGGTCTATTGAGACCATTCATACAATTAACCTAGACGAACACAAACAACCATGCCCTGACCAGGATTCGAACTATGAAAATCAAAGATGCGGCAGAAGGAAGTTTTAGAGCAAGGGTTGTGCGATAACAAACGGCATGCAAATGGGCATGGGGAGAAAAATGTAAGGTGTCAACATCGGATATTTTAGAATATTATAGATAAATGAATGAAACCTTTTTAATTTAATTTATCACAAGCTCTAAGCAAAAATTTACGGAAAATACTTCGGTGACAACTGCTTTACATGAGGCCTCTTCTGTAACTCTACGGCGTGGATAGTTGCAAGAAAAGACCGCATTATCTTCTAAACTGGCCTTTATGATTGAAATTAGGATTTTAATGATCCAACCTGTCGATTTTATTGGTGACAATGAGAAGTTTCAATTAAGACACGACTGGGTCGATAACTTTCTCGATAAATCGTTCAAAATTGAGGATATTCATAAAAATACATGAAAAAGACGAACATTGCCATAAGTACCAGCGCACAGTGGGCTAGAATCGAAAAAAGCTGGCCTAAAATAAGAAAATGGTTTTTTTGAGTGCGGACTTTGAAACTTCGCATGACTATTCTTAAATAAATTCTGCATATAACTATCTAATCATACACTTTTATTCCGGTGCATTAAAATTCTACAGGGGGTCAAAGTTGACCAAATTTGACGAAAAAAAGCCGGTCTTCGATTTTTCACAAATTTCTTCAACTTCGAGCCAATACTGAACCCAAATGAGCGAAATCATCGGGTAAAAAACGACGCTGTGTTATAAACCTATTCTTTGTGCTTCATGTTACTTGGTTTGAATGATCACAGTAGGATATTTGCATAAGTTATACAACAAAATGGCGAACCCATATTTTACGGCAAATTTTCAACTAAAGCGAGGAAAATAGTAGTGATGTACCACGATGTACACGGGCTAACTTATACCACGATGTTCTTTGAAGCTTCCTGCATATGAATCTGAAATAAAATCCTGCGACAATTTGCGACGCCGATTTATATACCGAATATTCGATGGCAAGGCAAGAGCCATATCAGTGCAGCGCTCTCTTTCGTTTACGGAAGCGAAAGTTGAGCGTGTCAGAAGAATAACGTAAGCGAACTGAATTTAGTTGAAATTGATATTATGAATAGCCTGAATAGCTGAAATAGGAGAGAAAGTCAGTATTGAGTGGGCAATTAAAGAACTTTGACTAAAAAATACTGAGAGATCAGCGATTTAAATTCCTAAATTAAGAAAAACGAGTTCTAAAGCAGAAGTGTCCAAAATCTTACTCAAAGCAGCCATTATCTTCGCTGGAAACACCGCGGACCACATCCATGAGCTTCATCGTAGTTCCTAAGTAAAAATAATTCATCAAATTTACGAAGATTTATTAGAATGATCCGTGAAGAGAGTGTAATGATTCTTTTCACGCTAGGTTCGAACCAGTATCTGCTTCCTTTCCACTTTAATGTCAAGAGAAAAAACAAGAGTAAGAATAGAAAATTGTATAAGGACTTCACAAGAGGACAATCTACTAGGCCTTTCGAAATTTGATTAAGGGATGCATGCTGATCGCGGGTTAGACAGCTCTAATCTATTAATAAATAGTTATTGAATTTAAAGAATTATGGAGTTTTCAGAGTAATTGATGTAACAAAGCAAATCACCATCTATCTAAAGACCCTTTCATTTCTTAGAATGAACTGCAATCCATCCTGTTCATAACATCCTAAAGTATGGGTAATCTGGGCCTACTTCTCGTTCTCTTGCCTACGATTTTTCTTTAAAAATGTTACTCAATAACTCGCTGTATATTATCAGGTGTCGAATAAGTTTCGTTTTCCTATATTCAATTGCTTCTAATAGGGCTTTTCTTTCTCTTACTTCATCCAAAACTTGTTCATTTGGGTCCTGGTTTAGTGATTTTTCTCCAAATCCACATTTCAGCAGCAAGTAGTATTTTGTCTTATTCTCTTTTCCCTATAGTCTCGCAACCTCGCAAAACACTCCATATTAATGTTTTAACAAATCTCTTCCTTACACCTGTGGAGAGTAAATAATAAATATAAAGTAGTTAATTTTTTTTCTTTTTTTTAATGCTTGCTTTGCCTGATATATTTTTCTCTTAATAACAACTACATTCTTGTTATCATTAGTTATATGACTTCAAAAATAGCAGAACTTCTTTACTTGCTTTATCCTAATGCCCTCTATATTGACTTTCGCACTTACATCACAGCTTCTTCTTTCTATCACCCTGGTTTTAGTTTTCTTGGTGTTTCTTCTCTGTTTCACTAGGCTGATTATTTTGGAAGTACATCAAGCATAGGATTCATTCATACAAAACACAAAAGAAATAGACTTAGAAATAGTCCAATCAGACTTCGCAAACTTAGAAACAGAAACTTTTCTTCATATTTTTCCAAACATTTTTCTATTAAAAAAAATCACAAAGGTAAACACGAGAGAACATTGACGTCACAGCACTGCAGTGAGAAGCCGAAGTCGGCCTCTGCACCCATCCCAATTGATTGGATAGCTGTTTGTATCTCTGATTCCTTAATGATAACAGAGCCTCTGTACAATTTATGTAATTTTTTTCCGATTCCCCACCCGCAGACACTCAGGTCTCTATCGATTGTTGGGCGAATGTGACAAGCGAAACTGCCTTTATCGTCATTGTTTGCGCTCGATCGCAAACAATGACGTGACTCACTGGAAGCAATCAGAAACGATGGCACGATAGCGCAATCGCGTGTTGGCTCTTCATTCCCTCCATTAATCTCAAAACACTTTTTTTTCCGTCGCACTCCAAACACTTGCATGGCGGAGCAATATCTAAAATTCTGGGAAATAAAAGGTGCGCCTAAATATCATCGGCGGGCATTCCGGATTCCGTGACGTGATCAAGTTCCGTTAAAATCCAAAATGACGGATTTCTACGCTCGCTCACCGCGGTAACGAGCTCAATTGGTTCGTTCGAGCGAATTTTATGAATTGACGCGGCAATTCGTGCAACCATAGATCTCCGATGGCGTGAAGATATTTTACTGGCTGCTGGCCAAATGTGAAGCCATTTTGAGGCAAATGTAATATCCGAGATTTCGACGGCTGACTAGCGGGCGCGGATAAATCCAAATTGAAAGTTAACAAGACGGAACGAAAACTTCGGCTTTTTAGCCGAGAGAGAGCACTCGGGTTAGAGCTTTTTAATGTGTACTTTTCTTTGATTCGTAAATGCGGATATAGTTAATTGCGTCATAATCTACATCAATATAGATGACACATATTCCTGGCCGCTCCAGGCTACACTGATAACCCACTCGTAACTGGAAAGAGATTTTAATCCAGACTTGCCCAGCTTAAAAAAAATCCTAATGCCAGAAATTTTGGAATTACTGTATATATTTAGGGAAAATAATATTTAATTCCTCCATTTTGAATCTTTAGTATCGCGTAAGATAGGAAAATAGAAGCCTCATTTTTAAAGTGGATTAGGATAACTAAACCCATGTATAATCATCTAAGAAGCATGTGGGAAAATTATTTTCTTCTGAAATAACCCAACCATTAATTTATCATACTCTCATTAATTATAACCTCATCATCCCCATTTCTCACTAGTGACAAAGTGTAATCGAAACCTTTTCACTCCACGTTTTTAATTTCCTTTTCAAGGTTCTTAATTACCAACTCAATTTCTGTCTATGTTTGTGAGACTTTCCGCTATTCATTAGAAGGCATTTTTTCCTAGAAGAGAGTATTAACTTCACTAGTGATTCTATGGAGAACAAGGCAAATTAGCAGCTTTGAGTGACGCGTGCACTTTCAGTACTAGTGCAAATGAACGCTGAAAGGATGAGATATTTCATGCTACCTCCTATCTCTTCCTTTAGTAAACATTTCTTATGAATACAATACTAATATTTGTTTTTCGATACAAGTTGATGAAAAACTACGCTCCTTATCACGTCTTGTAATCTACATTTCCTCCTCAAGGTTTTTGGTAGCTTATGGTGGAGATGATGTTCAGGCCGGTGTCCAGGCTGAATAATTTACAGACGAACTCTCTTTACTAATTCTTATCATAATTAGAATCAATTGATAAAAGTTAATTCTTCGGTTTTGTTTACTCCTTTAATGCCTGGCAATGACGCTACGCATCGAAATCTGGGTAGCGTTCTGTATTTCTTGCGGATAGTATAAATGAATAATTTTTTTGTAATAATATATAAAATAATTGCAAAACGTGCCTCGTATTTTCCACAGTTTAAATACATACGACCGGTTTCGACGAAGACGGTCATCTTAAGGTGAAGATGATCGTCTTTGTCGAAACCGGTCGTATGTAAATAAACTAGAAAATACGAAGTACGCGTTGCAATTACTTTTTCCGTTCCACAATAACACCTTGAGTTTATTCTTGTAATAAGATCGTAATTGTAGAATTCCACACAATGAATGCAGTAACCATCCCACTCCCTTAGTCTCCAAAAAGCAATCCATTCCGCTGCTATTTAAACGCAATCTAAACAAAAATGACAAATTTTCGCATATTCAAAAACCCTCTCTCCACCACGGACTGAATTTTACTAAACATCTGCACTGTTCAGATTTAACGGAGAGAGACCCGAATTGGCTGCCGAAAAATCCTGCGATCAGCTAGTAAAATAACGCGTCAGTGGAGAGAAGATAATAGGGACTGGATCAAGGGGCACGAAAAACGTAAGGTGTGGTTGATAAACGCCTCTATTTTTTCGGCTTCTTCAAACTTGGAGAAAGACTCCGATTGTTTACTCTAAAAAAAACTTTTATCTCCTTCGCGATTCTCCGGTGGCGTTGATTACATCGCGTGTTTGTATTGTGGTCGCCTGCCGCCCGCACCTCTCCACTTGCGACAACTACTTCGAGGTGTGTCCGTCTGAACAAACACCATTTCGATCATTGTGGGGAGAGAGCAAAGTCGTCGAGATTAAACGAGGAAAAGTCGCAATAAACTCGGACGCGATTGGAGAGAGAATAAAAATGTCATGTGTCTGAAACTCGTCGCATTAAGGTGACCTCCTTAAAAGGCTTCGGGGATCGGAATGCCCGCGCATTTACTCGATAAAAAATACGTTTTGTTTTTAATTGCCCCAAACGCTCCTTTGATCAGCTCTTGTCCGCGGAGGCAGTGATTCCTGTTAGCCATGGCTATGACAGAAGCTACTTTCTCGTAAATCTCTCTTGGAGTTGCATGTACGAAAAAACCAAAGGAGGTGGAGGCTTATTCTTCAAATTTTTATTGATATTTTTATTGGTAGCCTTTGCAATTTAACCGTAGAAAGTAGCGAAAAATTCATCAATAACTTATATATATAAGGCATGTTAATATGAGGGTTCTCAATTTATATATATTCATTCTCAATGAACGTGGTCCGGAGTTCGATAGCCGAAGGGAGCGATATATGTGACAGCATCATGAATAGATTATTGAGCCAGCTGAATTAATACGTAGCCGGCCCACTACGAAATAGAAGACCCAATATAAAGCTGCAAGGGAGTCGATAAGATGACCACGCATGACCCATTGTAAATACGGCTCACTAGGTCTTAGTCCACATTGGGATGCTGCGCCAGATAATTTACTTCGTTACAATGATTAAGATTATACACATACTGTTGTCTATAATAAATGACTAATTCAAATTCTCGCAGGCATATCCATACATAAACTAAATACGTACATACGTAAACTACAGCACAGATACGATCAAACAGATATTTGATACTTAGTGGTGATTCATAAAATAATAATCAAGAAAATAATACTCATATAATACTCAATCTCACAAAATAATACTCAAGGAAATAAAATTTCCCGACGGAGAATTTCCCAACGGAGTATTTCTCGACGGAGGCGGTCGTAATGTTGTGGAAATGCATTATGAAAATAAGGCAGACAGATGCACTCTTTTCCACACAAGTTTATTTAAACCGGTTATACTACCGGTTTCCACCACCACCAAAACCGATAGTCCTTTTTAAATAAACTTGGAAAAGTGTGCATCTGTCTGCCTTTTTTTATACTCAGGGAATATTATAATATTCTGTACATCATAAAATGCATAGCAATTCATATCGATTACGGAACTAGATGTCTAAAATACTAATTAATACAGACTCACAATCACCGTTTATTCTTTGAAGTGGCGATGGTTCAACATTTTTAATAAAATTAAGGTTGACCAAGGGAAACTAGATTAATTTGATCAATTCCTTTACCATGAAGGTAAGGAAAGCCTACGGAAACTTTCATGAGACGAAGAGAGAAGATGAGGAAGAGTATTAAGAAACATATAAGAAATGGAGTAGCAAATTAAACTCCGTTGTCAAGTGTGTTTAGTAGTGAGGGTGCGAAACGTGGATCCTATGGAGGATATCGGAGAATTGGAGGTTTTTGAAGGATTTTTGTCGTGTAGGGTGGGATAAGTCAGTGGAATTGATAGAAGAGTAAACGAAATTGGCGGGAAATGAAAGGGTTTGATTATGAAAAAATTTGAAGCAAAAAAATTAGGGTTTCAGATATTGAATGCGAGTGGATTGTTAATTAAAGTAATGTAAGGTGCAAGGCACGGAAAATAACAGAGGCTAGACAAAATGTGTGAGGCTAAACAAATGTAATGGCGATAAATAAGTAAAAGGAAGGACATTAATTTTGAGGCCTTATTTGATGCAAATGGACGCTGCAAGAGGTATGCTACCGAGGTACGTACTGAGGTACTTGATTATATTGCAGCTCAAAAATAAAGAAAAATCTTGAGTAATTTTCCAAAACCAAGTTCCATTCCTTCGTTTACGATGTACCAAAGGTATTTCGAAATTTTCTACTGGGCATAGGTCGATAGAGGGAGAGAGAAGAAATACTTTAGTAACCGCCGTAAACATTAGTGACATCCAATGAAACATAAATATTGAGGCAAAGAGAATCCAAGTTCAATGAAATCGGAAGGCAATCTCTTGTTGCACAATGAAAATCCTCCTGATTTTACGTGATTCGAGATTTCATATACCACTTGGAAACTTGCCTGTTATTTTCGAATGTCTACCTCAGAATTATGTGGTTCTTGGAAAAAACCGTGGAAGTGTTTACAACGCTGTTTTCTCCAATCCGCAACAGCTGAATCTATAAAAAAAATTATATAGGGACGATTCAAGAATGGATAGCGACAGATTGGAGACGTTTTTCGTTATTTATAGCACTTCTGCTATGCGTAAACATTAAGAAAAGAACACTAAGAATCGAATTGTTTTGGCAAAAACTAACACGTCGTGATCGTGAATATTTAAGTTTATATCGCAACCTGTGTTAACTTTAAATGCTAATCTACATTTATTTTATGAAAAGAAAGAAATGGTACAAATACTGTCTCCTAAAGTCCTGCCGATAAGAAGGCAGCTTAATAGAAATTAATCAAGAGTACGTAATGAGTAATAAAAAATTAATTTGACGACATGTAAATAAGGTACTTTATTTGAAAGAAAGACGCCTAAAAAGATTTTCTGGTAACTACGAGATAAAAATATTCCTAAATAAAGTACACCGAAATCTTGATTTAAAATCACAAAATACTGACATTCTTCGAGAAATCCATTTAGCTAGGATTAAATTGTACAATTATATCATACTCACAACATTATTATCTCAATATTGTGAATAACGATGAAAATACTTTCCATAAAATTAACGTAGATTCGGAGCACCCGCATTGGACGAGGTTAAGCCCGAGTGCTCCTCTCTCTTTTCTACATCGCCTCGATAATTATCAAAATGTAATAAAGAAAAAGGATAAGAGTAGGTCAGTCGGAAAAATGCAACTTTAAGTTGACAAAGAAAAAAGGCGCGCCTCAGGAAAACTTTCAGTGAAATAGGCAGGGGGGATCTCGCGAAAAAAAATTAAAATCTAAATAGAAAATGGGAGCGCCCATAAGAAAATGCGAACAGGAAATAAATGTAACAAAAAGAGAAAAGAATTAATAACCACAAAAATTATGGTAAACACTACAAAATTACGATCTATACATCACAATAACACATAAAGTCAAGTAAGATTGTAATAAATTACACAGAGTAATAGTTAATGTTACACATTCGTATAAAACGTGGTTACTACAATAACTACTCTCTCTGCCAGTATAGTCTTCAGCCCAAAGTATCCCTCTAATCTTAGTTGGAAGATAAGTAAGATAAGGAGTGAGGTACAAATTATACCCTTCTTCTCATATAGCAAAAATGCTGGTAGAAAAAGAAGAAAAGTAGGAAAAAGCCCGAGAAATAGCCAATAAAGAAAGAAAAGCAGCTGTGGATTTGATAATAAAAATACTACCACAAGGGTATTAGTTAATCTTCAAATGTACCACATTTAAACGATAATAATCCCAAATTTTAAAATTAAAAGAAAGTTCTCTGAAAAGTAAAATACTTAACGGAATTCACTTATTTTTAGAAGTAATAAAATGAATGCCATTGTTCAGCATCACCCATGGTTCAATAGATTTCATGCTGTAACGATTATGAATAAGATCGAGGCAAAAGTAAATGAAGGACAACATTTCCTTCATCTCGTATCGAAAGGTGAAGGAAAACATTCCATTCATCGAAATATAGTAACAGAAAGTGGAACTTTAGGAACAATGGAAGTTATTCCTGAAATTGTCACAGACATTACGGAAACGATAACAAAAGCAAATTATTTCAACACGAACGAGCAGAAATAGAAATTCGTTGTACTCCCAGACATCAACTTGGGTATCAAACGGGCCTCAAAACTCGGAGAACAACAACTTTTAGTGAGGGCGTTTCTCTGGCTAAAGACCCAACTTTGAAGGGAAAATGTCCCGAATATTGTACGAGCGGAAAAAAAGAAAGCAGTCTCCGAACATAACGTCTCTGTGAACAAGATCGCCTGAGAAAAGACGGAAGAAAAAGAAAGATAATTAATGGGCAGCAATTGCTTTCTTGCCTCTCCACGTCCCCCCATTCTCTGCGAACACTGAGCTCAAAAACGGGTGAAAAAAGGAAGGCAAAAGGTTTCGAAAAAAGAAAAGAAGCAGAGGCGAGGAGGGGTTTGTGTCGTACACGGATCTCCTCAGTGCTTGTCATTCAAGGCGGCTTTGTCTCCCTTTTCACGACAACCGCCCTTTTAGCGAAAAGGCGCCTTCGACTCGAGTGGAAAGCGAGAATTGCAATGCAACTGCCGGATAAAGAATGTGTGTGCGTGGAAGAAGTAGGCGCAAGACTCCCTCCTTGCTGGAGATCTGCTTATGCAGCCCTCAATCCCTACGCTCACGGCCAGCCTGCCTAATTGGACAGGGAAATTCCCTTCTTTCTCTTCATCGCTGTTTTTCCTCTTTCATTCTCTTTCGTTTGAGAGATCTCTTACCTTCACCTTTCTTATGCTCTCTCCTGCCATACCTCCCACCCGTTTCGTGGATTTAATGTCGTTGCTCCTCCAATATACGCTCAACCAATGATATTATTCTATGGCTAAATCCAAAAATGTGTCTCAATCTTCCAGGACGAAAGAAATAGCTGAAGGTAAGTTGTTTACTTGTCAGGTATATTTTTAAAAGAAAGTGATCCAGTAGTTTGGAATGAAAATAATTCTTGAGGATTAACAATAAATCTATCTATAAATATAAATCTATACATACTCTTGTATTATTGATATTACTAGAAGAAACATTTTCGACTTCGCTTATCCTTAAGTTATCAATATATATAATTTAACTTTCGTTGGCTTGTTTATGGTCTAGCTCGGTTGTTTGCTTACATTAATAGTCAATGAATAGTTAATTTTAATTAGCAGTAGTATCGTTAAAAGTGCTTGACAGCTGAGGTCATTCCGCACGTATAGGCTCCCACCGGGAATCAAACCGAGGACGCTCTCACCAAAGACGAACGTGATTTTCGCCGCTTGGGTGACTGGGAGCGTTAATATAAATTTTCCTGTCCTTGGAATATGTTTGTAAACGATGAAAACTTTGTTAGTTACAAAAAATAATCTTGAATTAGTTTGTTAGGTAAATAGAAAAAATAGCACTAGCGGGATAAATGTGACAGGAAAGGCTGACGAAACATAATCAAAGCACATGTCATCTAATTTGCAATTGGATGTTCAAGCAACGTAAGCTATAATGCTGAGTAGCCCAAAGTCATTTTTAGGGAATACTTTATTTCTAGGCACATTACACCGGTAATTTCTGTAATTTTTCAGGTTCACGGCTCAACATGCACGAATGAAAATAAAGATTTGTCGGTAGACTGCATATTGGAAAACACCTTAAGGTTTTTTCTTTAAGTGGAGGTCAATAAAATAGATTATTACTATCCACCATCATTCAGTAACTAAGTAGCGATAAATATGTCTCAATATGCTTATCACTGAAAACTATTGCATAAGGAAAATAAATGAAAACATCTTTGTTTGTCTTACCTAAAGTAATATTGAGAATATGATTATTTGCAAACGAGAGGATTTAATAGACCTATTTGATTAAATTCTGATGAATGAAAAATATTTCATCCATCTTTTGATTCAATATAGAGGAAAATTCATCTTTTGAACCTTTACTTCAGTCTTGTTTATGAATGTGATGATATGAAAGCAAGTGAGGAAAAATTAACTCTGTTTGGTCACACTATAGAATCCTCTAAAAACTCATTCATATGGTCATTGCACAGCAATGTGATATTTTCCTTTCATATCATCCTGGCTCTGATAGGAAAGCATTTCCCATCCACCGCACTCCTCATCTTCCCCAATAAGCCTCATTTCCTCAGCAGCGGCTTGGCAGCTTATCTTTGAGTGGTTGTGGTTTTTACCAGTCTTCGGGATGAGTGCTTTACGGACACACGACGACACGATGTAACAACTGCGAATACAGTCTTTATCTGACCCATCGCCATGTGTTCTAAAGAATTCTAAATTCTGTCATTTACTTCTTTAGTATTTTCCAATAATTCAAACTATTCATGTATGCACCCTCCCTTTTCTCGCCCCTCCAATTTGACCACATTTCTGCACTCTCACATGCATAGAAAAACACACGCTCGTTCAAACACGTCCATACACACGCGCGGACTCTTTCCCTTCCAAAACGCCTCTCCAGCGCGAAGACACTTCATTTTACGCCTTTCATTTGTTAACTCGCTCGTTTTTTTTATTTCCACTTTGAGAAGCCACGAGTTTTCTTGGGGAAGGAGGGAGAAAGATGACGGTGGAGAAGAGAAAGAGGTGGTAGGGTTTCCCTTTAGTAAGAAAGAAAGTGGCGGGGGGATTAAGTGGGAGTTGTGGAGCTGTCGCCATTGAATGCAGAATGGCAAAAAAGGAGCATGCAGGGCGCTGTGGGAGGGTGGGGAATCGGTAGGGAAATTATACGGGAGAAGGAAGAAACGGAGCGTTCTTTTTCCGACTCTTTCGCTTCCGAAGAAGGCACAAGGAGGCAAGAGAAATAATATGAAAGAATATGATTCAAGGAAATCCGGACAGTGATTCGGAAAGTATCGCATTGACTGCGCGAGGAGATATCGCCAATTTTATCTGCAGCTGCATTTTTGTCATTTAAGATATTATTATAGTTATTTTTTTTGTAATGTTCATTTAAATAAGTTTTCTATCTCTTTTCGGAAGCAAGGGAAACTTCCTCACCCCCATCTTGCCTAGTAAGTCTCATTCCATCTGCAGAGACTAGGCTAATGAAGGAAGATATGAGGTTCAAACCGACTCCGATGTTCAGCCCGTAAACTCGTAAAAAGCCTTGGGCAGAATGAACAGACAGACTTTCCCGTATGTCACCAAGTATAGTGATACCTCGGTTAACCAAGACAAAGCGTTCCAGAATCATACTCGATTGCAGGAATATTACCATAATTATAAACAACTATAATAAATAGAAACTATATCAAAAACAACTTATTTCATTAAGTAAGGACTGGCAGAAAACTTTCTTTTGTTGCCATTTTTGAATTCCTATAATCAAGAAAACGTTGTTCTCCTGAGCGTAACTGATAAATGGACTCGCAAACCAAGGGAAGCTCCTGATTTAAATGTTTTAAACTATTTTATGTGATAAAACTTTATCATTTCATACGATAAATATTTTGCCGACACAGTTAACGAATACTTCTTATTCTTCCCCATTTTAACCTAACTAGATTCCGTTTTAATCATTTATTAAATGAATTATCCTCTAAAACTCATTCGGTCACCGGTTTAAAATTCGAAATGATGGATAACACAGTTTAAATACTTTTAGAAACCTTCCTCATCAGGTAGTAGATAGTGCAGATACTGATTTAAAAAATACGCGAAATCTAACTTTCTAATTATTCTCTCTACGTATGAAGCTGAAAATGCCACCCAATGACGGGAAATAAAAACATAAATGAAAAGAAAGAGCATCATCGAAACCGAAAGACCTCCTTCCCACTTCTTTGACCCGCACTTTGATGGCGCGGCTTCGAGAAAAATTAGAATAAACGAAGAAAAGAAAGATTTTTAACGTTTTACTCGGTCAGGTCTAAAGGCACGCGCCTTTCCTTTAATGGGAACGTAAGCGCATCAAGAGATCTGAGAATGCCGTTCTCTAGCGAATGTCTTTTCACCGAGGCAGTGCATTGTCTGCCTACCTTTTCGCCAGAATGGGGGCAATTTTAAGGGACGGGGGAGCATTTTGCCTTTATGCGAACTGAGGAGAAAGGCCTATTCAAGGGGAATTTAGAAAATCATTATAAGGAAACGAATTCAGCTCTAAGTTCCTTTAGTGCCTCTTTCGCGATCATGAACTTTATTATATACGCCGCAATGCCAATAGAGAATTCTTTGGTAAACATATATAATATTCTGAGAAGCGATTAGAGATTGGTAGATTTTCTTCGCTGTCGGATATTAAATTATACGATTTTATAACGTAAGAAGCGTACTTTTAGAATGTCAGAGTTCTTATTATTATTGTAATGTAATACGAAGCCTGATTTTGCTTTTTTGATGGGTAGTAAGTTCAATTTAAGCTGGTGTGATACTTTAATGATATTACATCGCAGCATACTAAATTATTAATACCTACAGTAGTTCATGCTACATTATTGCCATATAACAGAATAATAAATTAATACCTACTGAAATAGCAATTTTTGATGCTATGTTATTTTCGAAAGGGCGATAAGAAGCTCTAATCGCTCTGAAAATTTAGATATCGACGTATTCCTATAAAATGAAAGCTTTATTGCATTCTTGCATTTTTGCATCCTTGGTAATACGAGATCCAATCAGAAAAGATTGGTACGCTCATAATCTAACTCGTACGCTTTAAGAATATGCTCGACAGTTAATGAAGGCCCCCACCGGGAACTGCAGCGGGGGCCACTTCTCCGTTAGGCCACAGCCACAGTTACCTTTGCCTATACCTTGTTTGGCCACAGCCTAACAAGGTATCGCTTGTGGTGCAAAGGCGAATGCGTTACCCACTTGGCTATCCGGGAACCCTAAAATTTGAATATCGAAAAACAAACTATTTGCATTAATTTTTATTTGATTAATTACTTGTGAATACATTTTTACGTGCATTTATCAAATGAAAATATCATTCACATTAGTCTTACAAAATAGTAGAGGACTCTTAACATAAACAATTATTCTCCAATTAATTAATCAGGATGAACATTCGAAAAGATATTTTACATGGTGATATAAAAATCAACGGTGTTAATAATTAACTGTCTGGTTGGAATCATCAGAAAAATGTTGGAAAACCTTATAATTATAAAATACGCCATTAACCACTGAATTGGACTTTCTGAATCCATCTTCAAATCCAATGACTACAATCGAGTCGCACCTTCATAATCTTGATCTGATGACAAAATGAAGCTCGAATTGTTTACTTACTACTTTTACTTAATTCTAAAAATATGATGAAGTGTAAGGAGATGAATACTTGTATCGATATTTGACTATCACGGTTTCAGTCTAACGTATGATAAAATTTTACAGAAAAACCAATCTCGGTCATTCTAAAAACGTAAGTAGAGGATTTTTATGATCGTACATAACTGCAACTCTAAAAAGATTTATGACAATATTTCCAGAAAAGTAGATTTTTTATGGAGAACAATAGTGGAAAATGTCAAAGTGAGAGAGAGAAAGAGTGGAGAATATTGGTGAAGGCTCATTCTTCAGCAGAACCTGAACTTGGAAAATTACGGAAACAGTCGTATTTTCATATCACTGTATCAATCATGAATTAGATACCCCGTTACCTGCCTCATCAATAAAATGCTGAATCGGATAACACTTTTCTGACCTTCGAGTAATTTGCGACACTCAACTTTCAATCCCCTCTTAAGGCCAGAGGCGTAATGAAATCACTCAAAACGGCGCAAAAATGCAGTCACAACAAGAAATCCCTCGCATATCCATCCTATGTTTTCTCCGCCGTCTAAGATGAGAGTTATCTACGAACGATCTCACCCTGGAGCCATCAGTCTTGTTTTTTATTGCCCCGTTTGATCGACATCCTGTACCCGCTTGTTTTTCATCCTCGTAACCACAGAGCCAATTAGCTCCTTGCGCTTTAATTACGCTCGCACGTAACCCACTTTTCTGCCAGCCTACGCATTAGTTCGACCAAAGGAGCTTTCTCGGTATGAAGTCTTGAAGCTCACTTCTTGTAACTGTAAAACCTTTCGATCGAATCTGACGTGACGTTCAAGAAGAGCTTCAAATGAGTGTTTTAACTACGGAACGAAGTGAAAGCGAGGTGAAAGGTTGCTTTTGATTTCTTCGATTAGTACTAAAGGTAAGAGAGATTGAAACGGAAGCTTCAAATTCGGGGAAAGGAATTTTTTTATTGACTGCTAGCCAACATGGTCATATTCATTCCTGCAAAATTCGGTAATACGATTTGATGAAATTGAAATAGAATTTCAATAAGCGTGTGAGATAAGAATGTGACGATGTATCTGTTGCTTGTAGGGAGAGGCATATGCCTATGTTTTAGTGTTGACAAGGCTCCCGGAGAGCCGAAAGGGGCAAAGCGTTCGACCGGTGAAAGCGGTCAAGGGTTCGATTCTCGGAGGTGGCCTACGTGCGAAATGATCTTAGCAGTCTAAGCAACGTTAGCAATACTACTACTGTAGACGCGATGGTATTGTGATGTTCAGGCGTTGAACGCGGCATAAGTATACTTTTTAACTTACTTTTACCCTAATTTTTCAAACAACGTTAGCCTTTTAAATCATGCCTCAAATTCAATCGTTAATGATACCCATTATTCTAATCACTCTAGGTGGAGATAGAACGGAAAACATTATCTTTATTAATAATAATATTTTGATAACAATGATAATAATAACAATAATAATGATAATAATTGTTGTTATTATTTAATACCGATAATAATATTAATTATTGTTATTGTTATTAGTTTATTTATTATTTAAACTTACTCGGATACGAAATTCACTTTTAAACGCAAACCTTCGATGCCGGAACCATTTGAATGAAGGCAACACGAAAATAAATGAATAATCGTCCTTATGGTTTTTAACAATTGATTTCCTTCCAATGAATGTATGAATGAATGAATGAAGGCTCTCCATCCCTTACCCAAAGACTGCTGACTGGCTTGCAACGTTCCCACTTCGTAAGTAAATAAATCAATTACACCTTCAAGTATTAACCTTAAGCATTTTAATCGACCTCTATATGACTATGCGAGACAAGCGCTAAAATCATGAACCGAAACAAAATAAGATACGATTTCCATTCAATTTCCGATACCGCGGCTGAAAATCCCTCGAGCCTCGGAGCGACTGCCAGTCATTGACAATTACAACACAAATCCCTCGCCTTCAAAGTAGGCTGTTAAGTGAAACACTCCCGACGCATCGAGTCGAGGAAATTACCAATCGAACGTCAGAAGTCGTCGTATGAAAAATCCCGTCCTCGTAAAAGGACTAGAGAAAAATAAAAGTCCATCACAATGCGCTCGAAAGTCGCCTTCAACATAAAGGACGGCCCAGCAAAAACTACCCGGACCGGTGTGGAGGCGAGAAGCCGTTTATCATCGACTCGGCAATCTCCGTGTTTATATTAAAAAGACAACGTATAAACGACGCCGCGGATCGCGCGTTTTTTATATATACCTTCCTAAACCCTTTTATAAGGGGCCCGCATAAACTTTCACCGACACACTTAGGAGGAAAAACAGGAGGGGTTTATGTCCGCCCGCCTTATCCTTTTCAGAAAGCCGCGTCCACTCTCGGGAAAAATTGTCCCATTTGGAAAAACAAGGAATAAACAGTCGCGCGGACGTCCTTCTTTGAGGCCCACCCAACCCTCGCCACCTTTCCATTCTTGAGGGCATTAATGGACTGTGCCACTTCTCTCGCTATCGTAGCCTTCTTGGGAACGCCATCAAGTTTCTAATCAGCGGAATGGAGGAAGAGAAAAGAGAAGGAAACGTCTCGCATTCTCATCCGGGCGACCTTTTTTTTTCCTCCTCTCGAACAAGAAAGCATGGATATTTGCTCCGCTTCTTTCTTATCCCGAAGTTTTTTTTTTCTTTGGCTCTAATCGCGTTTTCCGGAGCTGAGATCTTCATCTTGTCATAGGGTTTTCGTCCACTAAAAAAGCTTTAAATTCTCTACTCTCCTCTGCCTATTCATTTCATTAACTCATACACGGTGACGCATCGCATCCCCCATTCAGAATTTTGGCGCTAACAATGATTGTTTTCGGTGTTTTTCGGACTAGGCGGACGAATGCGGATTGCGTCAAGCGAATGCTTTGCGGATGTCAGTCAATTCACTTACGCGTAAGAAATCTAAATTGACAAAAGTTATTTGGATGAGAGACTGGTTTTATTCAAGTTTCTAATGAATATTTTACGTTGAAAAATCACATTTCGGCTAACGACATCTCGGGATGAATGAACTTCACTAGCTGAGGTATCTCTATCATTATAATCCTCATTATATACTTCGAAAGTTCTGGGTAAATTCTGGGAGAATATAGCTGTCATGAAAGCGAAAATTGTAAAATCCCTCAACGAAAGATACTGTCGCGCAAACTAACATGAACATCTCTAATGTTGCTGAAAATTTTTTCTCCTAAATACTCGTTTATTCCCGCGAATCCATCAAAAAATTCGTGCGTCGAGTCCAAAAACCAGCGACAAATATTTTCGATAGCAGAAAAATTTCAGCTAAGAATCACTCGTTATACCAGCAATCACTGGATCTTAACAAGAAAATCGCCACCAGAGCGACGATGTTGTCAACATCTCGCGTGTAGCGAGAGGTTAACAACATTATTATTAAATAAATAACTAAATATGTTTTATTTTCGATATATTTTGCAGTTAGAGGAGTTCTGGTGGCGAGTTTGATCAATGCATGAACGTCATAAAATCAACTCAAGTATATACATATAACAAATTATAAAGATACATTCGAGCAATATTTCGGCAAAGAAACAAATGCAACGCTTCCCGTAAAAATACTTTATAGACCAGC
This sequence comes from Ladona fulva, assembly GCA_000376725.2. Classification (NCBI taxonomy): domain Eukaryota; kingdom Metazoa; phylum Arthropoda; class Insecta; order Odonata; family Libellulidae; genus Ladona; species Ladona fulva. The sequence goes on from KZ308165.1 coordinate 509,620, forward strand.
AGAGCTGTTGTAACTATTGCCAAATCTTTAATCTACAATTATCACCGAAAATTGCTCATCAACACAGTTTGATATGGTATCACATATAGCAATACAATCATGAACCTACCACATACTACATCTCCACACAGCAAAGCAAATGCTAGTGTTACGTATGACAAACATACATGATACAAGAGAAAAATCTAAAACAGGATCGTGACAATATATGCGTTACATTTACAATCGGTTAATAACTAAAGGTTTTGATTAGTATTATTGGGAAAATCTTCACTGTAAGTAGGTGCAAGACCTAGTTGAATGGGGTATACTTCATAAATTTAATAAACAATGACACATTAGTTCACACACACAAGACCACATGTTAGTTCACATAAAATATACGAAAGACTTAAAAAGTATAGAACTGAAGAGAGCTAACATTACCCGAGCAACTTAAACGGAGTTAAGTAGGATATGGGTTGGGGGAAGATCAGAGTAGATCTGTTGGTGGTCCTTTACCGTGGGGGGGAGGGGTGTCTTGTGGAGATGCGGTGGCGGCAAAAGGGGTTTGTCTTTCTCTGCTCCGCAGTGCGACACTCGGCGATGGAGGGAGGATGGATTGTGATTGGAAGGCGCGTTTTGTTGTGCCAGGATCGAATCGCACAGACGCTGGACGACGTGCATTTCTGACGCTACCCATGAAAAAGCGAGGATGCGATACGGGCTTGATAAAAGGAAAGGAAGCAGTGGAGTTCTTTATTCTACTCCGGGATCTTCGAGGTTTTTATCTCTGAGAGTGTGATTGAGGAAGATTCGCTGATGATACAGAACATGTTGGGGCGGTAATATATGTGCCTGGATTTGAACCATTTCGCAACTGTTATTGATAATAAGACGGAACATTATTGTCTGATAGAAGAAACCAGAGGGAATTAAATGTCATACAATTTTTTATAGTATCTTAGATCACGTTAGCAGCTTTAGTACTCCTGCTACCATGAATTTGATGAATGTAATACTTGTACTTTTGAATGTGTCCTTTTATTTGTCATTAAATACAGGAAGATGAAAATCGTGTCTTTCCTTTGTTACTTTTGTCTCAGAGATGTTAATGGCTATGGTAAAACGAAAGTGATTTACGTAAAGGTGGTATAATTCATCATGGTTACTCCTTACTGATCACTGTAAAAGTGTTATTAATTGCGTTAAAGTTCACAGGCCAAGGAGCTGCACTTACGATTTTGTTCAGCTGTTAGTGCTCTGGTTCGGTAAGAAAAGCGATAGAAAATTATTTCTCGTCCAGTGTAATAAGCATTATTTCCTCTCAAAATAAAATCTTTAAATGTTCTCCCGGTATAAGTGATTCCCATCAAACAGTTGATCCAAAGGCAAGTGGGCGAGTCCCTAAGAAATGCAACTCAAAATTAAACGGATGATAAAACGTGAGCGAACATACACATATATACGATTCCCATTAGAGGTATTATGCGAAATAAAGTAATCCGAAGCACATAAATACCCATTTGGAGCGAGGGAGCACCAACGAAAAAAGCGTGGGCTTTTGTGTTGGCTTCTGGATAATGGAGCGAAGGAAACGAAAAAATAATGCGGCCGCCCGATTCTTGTGATTCTTCTAGTTGAATGGATGGCGTCTTTTTATCAAACTGAAGGGAAAGGAGTGGAGAAGGAGGAAAATAAATGGAGGCAGAAAGAGAAGAGGCAGGTTAATATTCTTGACGGGGGGAAGGGGGAATTGAGAGGATGCTGAATGATGGAGAGGAAGAATGAAGGGGATGCTGGTTGAGGTAAAGAAGGAGGAATAAGGAAAGAGACTGATAAAAGATAACAGAGAGGAAAAGAGAGAAAGAATGTGAAATAAGTACTATAGGTCGAGAAAATGATGCTGAGATAGGACTTCATTCGCCGAGATCAGGCCCGAGCGCTTACTTCTTCCATGCAACGTAAGCTAGGAAAATATTATATTAAACTCATACATTTAGTTAAAATGCTGAAACAGAAGAGTTAAAGGTAAGAGGTTAATAGGCAATACGAGTATCGTATCTAAATCGAGATTGTTTAACCTGATTTAGCTTAAAAATGCTTCCAACGCAATCCAGATAAAATAAACTGTTTGAAATGATACTTCAGTGGCTACAGTAATTTATTACTTGTTATTCTACGAATTTCAATGCGTTTGAATATGGCGTCTTGAATGCTTTGCTGGTAAAAAGTTTATTTCGTATTCCCCGAATGCTGTGTGCGATAAACATGTTCCAAGGTTTTTAGTTTGGGTCTTTTACACTGCTTTCAGATATTCAGTCACTGACAGAATTGATTGGCCCACCCTTATTCTGCTACTTCGCCTAAAGACGATCCTGTATGTAATCAAATGACCGAGCGGTAAATCTCAGAAAATTTCATTATTACAAATTCCATTCTACAAGAAGGCGGTACTAGGTAAAATTTAGAAAGTATAATGCTTTTACATAAATATGGGAGTTAACATATGGAAGTAAATTATGTGGATTATATTAATTGTACGAATTTAGTGGGAACACTTATTACCTGCCTGACATTTGCTCTAAAAGAGAGGGCAATCCCTCGGAAAAGCCCCAATAAAAAAATAATGAACGCACAAAGGATTATGTATACAATACAAAAGCACACTATCCACATCACTAATTTTTAAAACAATTGCTTGTTCATTAACATACAGTACTCTAAACATCCTCTGTTTGTTTCTAAATCCCCACCAATCCTCTCTCTGTACTGATCACCTTCTTTGGAATTCCAAATGGAAAAAAATTGTACAATGATATAATCTCACTATAGAAAGAGAAAACATTTTAAATGCAATAAACTAATTGTCTATGAAAGATAGCACTATCTGAGAATTACTGTCACATCATCACTACATTCTTTCCTCCGCTTTCTAAGCTACGTATAAACACGTACAATTTTGGATCGATTAGCCGAACGAGGAGGAATAAAATTATTCCCAGGATCAAAATTATCGAGGATCCTGCCCGAGGAAATAAAAGACGAGGGGGCCAAAAAGAGCTTTGGGAGTCTGAAACGGGGAATAATACATATTCTGAGAAAAGCTGGTGTATGCAAAGAGAATGGTATCCCAAAAAGACAAAATGAGAACGAAGAGATGGGGTGCAGACATGGCCTCCGTGGAAAAAGGACCCCACCGAGGAATCTCGCCACATGAAAAGTTGGAAATCTGAGTAAAATTTTCGCTGGGAACGATGGAGACTTGGGAATGGGAAGAGTGGAAATGCCCCTGAAAAAAAGAGGACCACCTCCCTTATTTGCAGAGGAAGAGGTGAAGAGGTGATACATACAGTTTTGAAGATAAGAGTTGTTGGAAAAATTGGAAAGCAGTGGCCGGTGCGGGCAGGGCTGACTGGAGTACGTGAAAGAGGGGAGGAATCAAGCATTGAAAGGGAGGATGCCGCTTCAAAGCATCTCCTGACCTCTCCGGCGTAATGAGCCCCTGCCATCCTTTGTGACCGACAGAACGTTATTCTGCGTTTCACAAATGGCCCTCCCACGCCTTATACACACACATATCCTTTTTCTCCAACTCCATTTTGCTCTCCTTTCTTCTCTTCTGGTCCTCGTACGCCGTTCATTTAGCGGATTCCCCACTCTTTAGCTCTTTTGTGCTTTGTGACTTTGTCACGGACTGGAGGTATTAAGCGAGAACCGAAACAACCGTGTTTCAACTGCAAGATGGTAGATAATGTAAGCGAAGGAAACTATCGCACCGTTTGATGAATTTAGGTCGTTATTGAGATGTACTGCCGATGGTAATGGGAAGGGATCACAGAGATGGAGCGTGAGAGGTTACTAACGACAGTCATAAGTGATGGTGACTTCAATGATTGGCAAGCCAAATTACGGCGCGAGTTGGATAGAGGATATTCTCTCTCGGCAGTTGACTCTTAATAGTGACTACAGTTACCGTGGAAATTGATGAATTAAATCAATAAAAGAAAAATTCCTATCTGCTTCACATAATGATGATTGCACGTTAACACTGATTCTTTACAAACGCTAAAAATACATTATGCGAGTGCAATATGAAATAGTGCTATTACTGCGTCATTCAGATCGCAACACAGTTAAATCTGTTGGATGTAAATAAATATCCTCCAAGCTCATCCAGTTATTGGAAAAAGCTTCATCTCTGTGCATAAGAATAGCTCCAGTGGAATTACTATCATATTATTCTTCTTATAAATATCACAATTGCTCAACCTAAATGCACCCCAGTGAAATTTCTATTTCATCCAAGCAATGGGATAATGAATTTGCAAATTAAGATTAATTTAATTAATTTGTTTAAGAAGGATATTTAACATGTTATCATTAAAGTTAAGCTTTCTGACTACAGCTGATTTTCTGTTATATCCCTGATGATCATAGCTAACAGGAGACTGAGAGGAAAGTATACGAAGCGGAAATTGGGTATTTTGAGGCAAATGTCAGTTAAGATGCTTCTAACATATGCTATCTCGAACGAGTATCGAATACATAGATTTCCTTGCCGATAAAAGTCTTTTAACTTGAAGCGGCATCACACAAACAAGGGGAGGTGGAGTATGAATCGCTGCAAAAATACTATTTTTCCAAGTTATTACTATTTTTCCGAGTTATCTACAACTATTCAAAGTTATCTACTTACAAGTTACCTCTATTCCCATTTCGCATCATCTTCCCTTCATGAAACAAAAAAGGTTTCCCAAAGATGTCAAAAAAGAAACTGCAAACGTACATCTATTTAGATTTAAAAGACAACGGTCGCTTTAACGTCCAAAATTAATGTAAAATATTTAAGCGAGAAGGCAACATTAAGATTCACATACCGAAAGAGAGACTTCCTTTTTCGACCCGGCGAGTATTATTTACGTAGAGCAGCGAGGAAGAATTAATGGCATTTCCAGCGAATATAACCGGGTCTTGGGCACCGGAAACAGATCACAACTACGATCCCTGCAGCCGTTCGCGGAAAAAAATTGTTTACCCTCTTTGAAAAATCATCCTCAAGAAAAACTGACGCGGACAACTGGAAGATAATCGCGATCCTCGATTCGGTATAATACTAGGACGCTCGAGGAATCTCCATCGATTCCAGAGATTCCCACCGTTTGGAGTTATTCGGTTTGACCTTCTTCGGGGAGAGGGGGTGTGGTCTCGACATTACTACGATCAATATCCATCTAATCCACATTCCGAGGGGTAATGGTTCCCATATTTTTCAGTCCCTTTATATTAAAGCAACAAACCCGCACATTTTTCCGGCGACGGCAGGAAAAAAAACATCTCGTTTTAATTCTCCTCCTTGCTCATTATCTTCCCGGCTCCTCCCTCCCTTTCTCTCTCTCCAAAAAGCGACGTCCAAACAGCACCACTATAGAATGGGGCGCAAAAGGGAAAAAAAGCACTCCAGGAGTGTTTTGCTTTCTCGCCGCTAGGGGCCCTTCCCTCTCCCTCTTGGAAGTCTGCTCGAGTTATGGACGACCCCTTCAGGAAACCCTTCCCACCTCTCCTTCCCCCGTTATACCTCACGCAGAAAGGTTTTTTCTCCCTTCCCAATCCCTTCCTTCCGCTTCCAGTCACAATATCCTTCCACCCACAAGCCGCCACACATCATTCAACAAGGGGCCGGTGGGTGGGAAGAGGGATGCTTCGTGGGGAAGTGGGAGAAAAAGGGGTGATAAAGCAATGGGAAACGGTGGGATGGCACAGTGAAGGAGTTGGAACAGGAGAGGAGAGCGTATTTCTCGAATTTTTGAAATTTGAAAGAAAGGGAACTCATCATGGATGAATTAGAAATTGGAAAAAGCCGTAGAAATAATGGCAAACCTAGAATCGCATTAGACCTGCTGATTAGGGTTGTAGTTGTAGTTAGATAGTAGGGTGCTGCACGGTGGGGACACAATGCCAATACGGTAGCCTACCAGGAACCCTTGAATGTCTTGCGTGATAAATTAAATATATCCATACGTCCATTTATCAGGTGTGACATGAAAAGGGCCTCAAATATATACATTTATACTTTATTTTACAGAATAATATCGGATGGGGCCTCAAACAGACCCTTTCAGTCAGGCCTGCTCTTCCTGGATTAGCCCCTGCTGAGAGAGAAGTAAAATCCGTCGAGAAGTTCTTTCACGCTATCATTTCCCACCAAATTTACTATTTATAGTAATTAGCTGTAAATAACGTAATAACTCTAATACGTACCAGAAAGGGTCATTGTTTTCTCAACAGTTATAAATTTAAAATCTTTTATAGTTTAATTTTTAATTTTTATTCTTTTCTTCAGACTTTAATAAGTTTTTGTTTTCTCCTGTTTTCGTGTTTCTTTTTTCAACCTCAAGCTCGAACTAATACAAAAACGCTAACAGGAACACACAAGACGAATAGGAAACTGAACAAGATTCTAACATGGATGTGTGTGTGTGTATATGTTGTTCAGTTTAAATAACCTTCGATTACAGGTCAGATACTGAATCCTTGCCTTAAATAGTACTACTATCTCCTTTACAACGTGTAACAACAACGTGCTTCGTCCACTAGGATATTGAAGAATTTCACGAACGACAGCCTTATCTTAGAGGAAAGTCTCAACTCAAGTCAAGCATCAACAAATTTTTCGCCGTCAAAAATAATTAACGACTGTTTGCTTTCTGAAGTGTTACAAGATTGTCTTATGTGTTATCTCTAAAATCTAAAATATCTTCCGGGCGAGAATCCTCAAGTAAGAGTATCACTCATGGTTATCACGGTATAAGTTGGACCTATTATCAGTTACAGATCTATGCTACTAGGTAATAATAAGAGAAATTATAACCCGTTTCCAGGTGGTCTATGACGATGCATACTCTTTGAAAATAAATATGTGCAGTGGCTGAGTGCAGAGTGCTCCTACAATTGCCTTTCCTTCCATTAGAGGTGGAAATGTATAGATTTTAGTAAGCCTGTTTATTAATTTAAATTTAAATCAGCATTACCTCAATGATTTCAACGTTATTTACAGTGTAAGAGACATAACGAATTTGCTATATTCGTTAATTTGTTGGTCAGCTATCAAAGCTACTCTTTGCGTCTCACATAATCTGATCCTAAAGTGAGAATTCTCTCCGGACACCTGAAGGAACCAAGTTGGCAAGAACAGCAGCAAGAGTAGGAATTTCTGCAGTATAGCTGTAACGATATTAGTAGTCCTTAATGTGTTTCTTACTATACCTACCCAAGTTTTCATCGTGTTTCAAAATAGCGAATCGTACACAACGTACCTCATAAAATGCGTGCTCGCCTCAATATCTGCTATCCGGACGATGACGTAAAATTCTTAATGAAGTCTTCCGGTGGAATCAAAATAAAAACACATCGATGAAATTTTAAATGAAAAGGACATTCAGGATCAAGTACTACATTAATGATTCCACGACAGCACAATAAAGCGGGAATAAAATATACGATTCACTCGTGTATAGCCATGATTTACGAAATCTTACTGACTCTTCGAATGGAACACTTCAACTTTTACTACTGAGGGCCAACCTTCTTGGTTCTATCTTATCTGATTTTACGTCAATATTGAGAGCGCAATTATTTTGGCAATAAAAGAAAAATATCTGATTTTGAGTTATCTCAAAATAAAAACGATTTTCAAGAAATATCTGTCTTAAAAACTAAAATAATAAATTAAAATAAATAAACTATTCTAGCAGATATGTTTATGACCATTTGGCAGTATTTCAGAAAATGGAAACCCGTTACTGCTAAATATATTTCTATAAATATTGGTGTAAAATAACAGCAAACTTAAGAAAACAAATTCTTAAAATACTTAAAAGAGAAAATGACCCAGTCAATGCTCTGTTCTCAGTATATCTACATTGGATAAGATTAACATTCGAAAACTAATAATATAAATTATTTTAAACTCGCGTAGCTCACGAAAATCGCGAAAATTGATTACTTAAACAAATTCATGAGAAATCAATGATTTTGTATACCCCAGATAAATAATTTATAATGTATACTGCTAAACAGAGATAATAAATGACCATCTTCATACAATATTATTGCTTATAAAATTGTATAAGCAAGAATATTTGCTCTCTTACGGACTAAAAGAGTAGAAATAGCTGTACTGGTTGCTTTGGGAGCAAAAATATCTCGATGGGAAATCGGCATTAGTATTGTATAGAGCCAAACAGAATTGAAGTTCACAGCAGCGATTTCTACTTCCTCTACAGTGCTAACATTTCCCTTCATCCGGCATCAAGTACGCCAGCCCACGGCTTAAAGGCACTTCGGAAAAAAATACAGCAACTTAAATTTACGAAATTTCAGAAATCTAGCGATCCGAAAATGGCGCCATCCATTTTCCGCCCTTGGCAATGGCTCGAGAATACCAAGGAGGACTTGTGGGCGGGGGGCTTTTTTATTTCAGCGCAAGATAGAGAAAGGGCGGAGGCATCCAATAGGATGAAGAAGTGCACACCCGACTTTGGATGGAAGGGGAAAGTTTTCCTATACCTGAGGGAGGAATTACTGTTATTATCCCTCTGCAGATGCTCCATTCGGAGGGAGGAGGATAAAAACTTTACGCGTTCCTTTCCCAGACCGTATCGATTTTATTTTATTTTGCTTATTCCCTAAACCCTCTTCGGGAAGTTATTTTTACGGGACACCGTACTCATTTCTCTCCGGCCAAGCGATGCTTTTCGGGGCGAGGGTGGGGCTGTCTCTCACCTAGCAGAAAGAGTAGGGAGAGTATCCGATACCCTTGCCCACCCTCCTTTATTTATAAGAGCAAAGGGGTGGATGCCTCCTCACCATCCATTCTGCATTCTTAGCCTCCGGGCGTGGGAGGCGGTGGGTACTCGGGGGGCGATCCTCTGGGTTGGGGAGGATAGGGAATGTGGAGGGTAGCGTTGCCAACTTAGGGGCAAAATGAATCCGCGGGATTTCAACTTCCTGTATAAGTTACCTTAGAGTGAAATTGAGGAATTTACGAAAACTTAAATTCGAATTAGAGGGTAATGTTTGAATGATGCACGCAGCATCAAATTTCGATCTTGATCCTTCTTATGGGTTAATATCGAATTAAATAAATGTATTAATTAGTCGAACTCATTAACGCCAATAAATAGATAATATAGGTAGATGTAATACATTTTATACATTAATTTTATTCAAGCTGCTCCAAAAGTTATTTCAATAGCAAACCGCGAACTCGCAGTTATATCCAAAAATGGAATTGCGAGATTCCTGGCAAATAAATACGAAGGTTGATTTCAATAGAGCATTTTAATCCTCAGGTTCACATAAAGGTTAAAATATTTCGAGTAAATTATTTTATCATTAGAGTCTCTTTCAATTTAACCCTTGTGTTTTTTCTTTATAAACCTTTGTCGGCATTGACCTCACAAATTTTTCAGCTTACAGCCGTAGGAGAAGGGAGGTTCCTTTCAAAATGGTAGACCAACGGAACTGTAAAGCAAACTGAAAATTCAGAATTGGCAGCTACTTTACGTTTTGTTTAAAGAAATGGTAATTTTCTCTTGCGCCAAGATCTTAAGAGTGAAATCCTTTCAAGTCTTATTAATACAGTTGAGAAATTACAATACTGATGAAACTATTACGTGAAAATAAAATGCATTATTTATCCTCTATAAGTGCAATATTTTAAGAAGTTAATTCAAGTATTTTCGTCCAAATGATCGACCATTGCCCTGCGTAGTTTCAATGTCTTAATCTTTGAATAGAAAAAAATATAATTGCTATTAATAATAAATATATCTCAGGAAAACCTAATTATTAACTACTCACGCTGATTATATCATTTTTAAAGAGAATAATTTTATTTGTGTTTTAAATCTTCATTTCATGCGAAATTTTTCAATGCTTTAATACAAAATTGTCTAGTTTTTTAGTTTTCACAGAAATTAACCCTTCGCAAAAATTTGCAAGGTGAGTCCAAAACGAAACATCAATAGAAATGCTCTCTTACATATATTATTTTTCAGTCTTAGTTTATAGCAAATGACAGCCAATAAATTAATAACGGGGTTTAAACTTCAATTTTTAATTAAGCCATCATCTATTTCGTAAAATCGATCTGAGACAAGGAAAAATTAATGTTCAACATTGAAAATGGAGCGAAATACGATAAATCGACACCAATACTTCAAGTTAAATCAGCAATTTTTCTTAAGTGACCCCAAAGGAGTATTCATACACCCTTACCCTGCCTAAAAGAAAGTTTTTAGGATATAATGCAGAAAAAAAATGTCTTCGGAACGATTTAACTCGTAATTGACTGAAAACTCCAAGGATAATAATGTCAGGAAAATTCAAACCAACTTCCGAGTTTGGAAGCGCGTTTCCACCGCAAAATAAGCAGTATGAATATTCTATGAAAGAATTATTCTCCTTATTTTACAAAAATTAAAACAAATGTTTGTTATTTTGATACTTTCTTCGCATGATTTTACAAATTCGATTTTTATCGTTATAGTATTTATCTTTTTATTGGTTTGCAGTTGTTTGATTGCGATATTTTCTTTTTCGATAGGTCTCATAATATTTGAAATAATATAACTCATTTTATTGTGTCGCCGAATCTGGGCTCATCGCAAGTTTGTAGTTTGCAGAATAAAGTTTGGAATATCTGACATGGGTACAAGAGTGGAATATTTGAACCGATTGCTCACGAAGAAAGATATGAGAATGAATTTTTTGTTAGAAAACAATATAAGAATAAAATTAATCTTCTCTAGCGAGATTTGGTGGAATTCCCTTATAAATGAAATAATAAATACAACTTGTACTTTTCCATAAATATATTTTGGCTTAGCAACCAATGGTTTCGAACTTTCGGTTCATCGTCATGCTTCCTATTATTCCTAAGCCACCTAAGGTTGCTAAGCCAAAATATATTTGCTGTATTTATTATTTCATATATAATAGTAGACTACAAAAAGATTTCCAACAACCGAAAGAATTGTTTAAAAACAGCCATAATATTCCCTTACCCCAGCTGAAGATTATTAACCTAACAAGATGAGCTCCATACATTTCCCTCTCTGATTTTAGTAAAATTTGGTAGGAAGACAACAATCAAAATATCTTCCACGAATTAACCCCTTTCTGGATGTAAAAAGTTCAGGGTTTAAGCGTAAATAGCATTTTTATTCTAAGATATGCCGATAAGAGAAAAATCCTTCTGAAGACATAAAGCAGCAATGCTGTTTGGCAAACGCAAAAAAGGATAAATATATTCATTTTATGATGGTGTGCCTCACGAACATGAGATTTGAGTTACTCAAAACTAAAAAAAAACCTAAATCCTAAAACAGCTTTGGCACCTCTATGACATAAATTTCCACAGCTACTGAATTCAACAATTTCACGATCTACTCATAATCTTGAGGTATAAGAATTTTTTTTAATTAAGGGCTCTCTGTATCCATTATCTCATTGAAAAAGTACCTTCTCTGATATTGTTGTATTTCTAATTAAAATGTAAAATTTAATAGCTTTTTGCACACTCCATAGAACGTTAACTGGAAGACTTTTGTAACTTAACGGTTTAAATCAATTTACGCAAGATAAGACGAGATGATAATAATGATACATAAATACATGGTTTAATAGCGAGACATTGAATTTGATGAAATATGTGAGAAAGTTGAGATTAATTTTTCATTCGAGATCAATTTTTGTATAAACTGCAATCAAATTGTCTGCGAATAAACGAATTAATGAAACGATCATAACATTCCCTTCCCTACATATCCTAAAACGGGAGTATCTATGGACAAACATATCCGTAAGGAAGTAAGATCCAGCCCCAATCCGGTAGAGTTGGCAACCCTAGAGTGTGGTAAGAGGTACGAAACCACAAAATACACGCAGGGCACAAGGCTCATCCCATTTGGAATCGCGGGGGGAACTCTGATGCTTTATATAAGGGACGTTTGCTGCCCCTACTCTCCATGTACCATTCTCCTCCCCATCTTTATTCCAGCCGCCCAATCGAAGCGTGACATCCCTTACCTCTCCACTTTTCACTTTGAGGAATATTCATGGAGAGAGAGAAAAATGTGCCCACCCGCTCTTCACTCGCCTACGTTGCTATCGTGGCCGAATAATCACCCCTACCCAAAAAAGAGGGGCAACTTTTTTTATCTTTATAGCCCCGGGATTTCTTTTTATTTACCGCACGATACGTGATCGCGTTCCGTGGATTTTTCGGACGCCACCTGGAGACGCGGTTTCGAAAGTAAAAATAAATTATTGAGATGGTCTAATGGCTTGAAAGCGGTTGCACTCGTGGGGGGCGCGGGAACGTGCCTGATCGTGGGCTTAATGTCCCCGGATATGTATCATGTGTATATTATACGTTTTCTAACACGCAACAAACGTACTCATTAAAAGAATACATAAAATGAATGTATATAATGAGAAGTAGATCACTTTAAATACCTCTTTTACCATATCTACCATTTACAGATGTTAAAAAATAGCCAAATGAAAACGGAAGTGAAAAAGTCAGCCAAAACCAAAATCCAGGCTCCACTAAAGATAAAGTCCTTCTCCACAAGTCTGGCATTTATCAGATTACCTGCCCAGGTTGTAACCTTAAATATATTGGCCAAACAAAAAGACGGGTTTTAATTAGATTTAACGAACATATAGCTCATTTTAAAGCAGGCAGGTACTCAAATTCAAGTGTAGCTATTCATATGCAAGAGCAAGCTCATAATATTTCGTTAGAAGACTTAAAGTTATTACAAAACATAAATTACGGTTTTAATGCTTGGGAGAATTTATATATTTATAAAAATCGTCATTCCATAATGAATTCCAACTTGGACTTTGATAAAACATTGTATTGTTTATTGGACTCCGCTGGTTGATTCTCTTTTGTTTTGTGACTGACTCTACAGCCTGTGCTGTTAACTGTCAGTCACTTTTCTCGCCTCTGAAGATGCACTCCTTGAGTGTGAAACCCCCATAAAGCTTGACCATCCCGTTTTTGGTGGTTTTCGGATTTTGTGACCCCTGTTACTAGTAAAAGGGAAAAAAGTTGACGGTTATTTTTTCGTGATCAATCCTTCTCAGCTCAATGTCTCTTTCTCCCCAAATATTTAGACTTACGTCCATTAAAAAATAATTCTAAGATGAAATATCTCCTATAGCTATGCATTTAAGCATTTAATCATGGATTATAATTGCAATTCTCAGATAATCAGTATTGAAAATTTCATTAAAGGAAGCGATTCGTCATAGGAGTAACTGTATCACATATATATCGGCAGTTTATCATAACACAAATGACGTCTATTATCGGTCTAGAATTTTTAGGTGAAGCAACGGATATTGTCATTCCGGTGAACAGCGAGCGCGATCTTCGAGAGGCGACGACCAAGCGTTACAAAGAAATAATCGCTAAAACAGATAGTTACTTCTGGTCGTTCTTTCCGAATAGCATCAGAGAATCTAATAGGGTGGATTAGGCAAGGTGTTAATACCGCACACCCCCTGCCACTGGCGGCTTTCAGGGTACAAATCTAAACCTAAAAAATGTTGACAAATCAATTTTAATTTTATTAAATTAATTAAGGATTTTAATCAGCGATCACAGCAGCGAAAGATCCGTAGATTTAACTCTAAATAACTTTTGACTTTGAAACAGTTAATTTTTTAACTAAGTTTCAATGACCCGTTGATTGCTCCTATCCGATAAAGACAATTTTGTTTTTCCCCCTCTTTTTTGGGACGTTTTGTATTGTTAATAAGAGTTGAGTCTCTTCTTCTACTCTTCTTACTCTTCTTGAGTAGTACTCTTCTTGAGTACACGGTAAGAATATGAGTCTAAAAGAATTGATTTTCACGTCATTAAGGAAAATCATACATCAACAACTGCAACTAAAACACTTCTAACCTAGAATATATTTCGAAACATGAGATGGAAAAATTTGGATTCGCGAGTATTACGGGCCAAAATGCAATACCGCTGCCCAGCAAGTGGAAGAACCGGGTTCGAATCCCAGTCATGTTTGCTTTATCTAATGTCCGTTTTTCCTCGGGAAAGTAGCGACATTTTCTCAAAAATCACTATTTTTTAATGCAAATTGTCGAATAAAACTTAGAAACAACAACTCTCTAGCCAAAGTTGCTCACTTTGTTGCAGAAAAACCGTCTCGGGCACTATGTATCGCGAAGCAAAGCTATTCTGGGAGGCAAACCAATTCGGAGCTAATAGACCGTTGATTCAATTACAAAATTAACGAAGTATCGCTTCATTAAAAACATTACGATCCCCTTCAGCAAGAACCATCATCACCACCACCAAACTTTATGGTACAATTATACGCCCTTCTTTTCTTAACCCTTTCGTTACATGGCAGCCATTTTTGTTTACGCCGAGCACGTGGGCATTTTAGTTACAACGTATTATTTTTAAAGACCCCCTCGCAGCTACTTCAATTTCATTCAGGAAAAACATGAAAGAATACCGGGTGGCACGCTTTCTTTTCGCAAATCGGAAGCACCCTTCCGCCCAAAAGGGTCACTATGATAACTTACGAGCGTGGGTGCAGCTCGCCAAGAAGAACACCTGGCGATCCCAACTTTTCACCCTTTTTTCATCTTCCCTCTCTCTATTACTCTCGGGAGGACTGGAAGATGAAAACTCGTCAAATTAATTAAATGAGAGAGGAAAGAAGGAGTTTATGACGAGACGGCGTGGCACTAATGGAGAATGGGGAGAGAGGCTTGAAAAGGAAAAGTGTAGCCCATCGTAAAAGCCGCCAAAAGAATTCAATGTGTATTTTGGGTACCGAAAGTATGGACATAGGATAGCTTATTTATTCGTCAGAAAACAAAGCATTACCATAAGGTGTAAGCGCAATCTGCTTAAGTAAAGGCCATTACCAAGAGTATACTTTCAGGTTGTTATAAGGTTTATTCGAATATTTTTGCTACATGGGATGAAAGTCACTGAAAAAATCCCAATACTTTTGTCATGTTGGTAGCGTACGTTGCCTTTACTCTCTAAGTATATGATGCAATCACCCCTTTGAGTGATATGTGCCATTGCTATTTAAAATGTAGCGAATTATACGAGGCCAGAAAAGCGATCGTTGGATATTAATGAGTCTACATAATTTTTAGCGGCAAAAAGCAAAGAAATATTTCCTTTGCAGTAGGGATGAATTGGACGTAAATATTCGAAAACAATCGTACTTATTCGTACATCCCGAACCAAAAAAACCGTGCCTATCACATGCATGACCAAAGTAAACTCTTTGATAATTTTCTGACGTTTGGACATTTTCAGTTTCATTCGGGATTATGTAGATCTCGGGGAAAAAAGTGAAAGCAAAGGAAAATCATGCGTTTACAAATTAGATGGCTGGTTTTAGAGTTGGAAGCTAATACGACATATGGAATCAAGACTTACTTTTCCATTGCTGAATTACTAAATAAATAATAAAAGATGTAATCGCGATACTTTTAGATTTATAAGATTGGACATATTTGGTAATATAAAATACGAATCTAATTAGCTAACATTTTTTTTTACGGCTTCAAAATTTGGATTTAATTACGCTTGGTTTCTCCTCTTAGTTGGGAGTTTTACAAGCGCCGAGAAAGAGAATAATAAAAGTAATGGTATGTATGTATAATATTCAAACAACTTAAGGAAACCGAATACTTCCCTCGATGCTTACACTCTGTCATTCTCATCAAAAGGACGACTGGAAGACCCTAAAAACGGGAAATTTTGGAGGTGCACTCAAAAGAGTTTCCTAAATGAAAGAGGAAACGAATTAAATTTAGAGAATGATAGCAAAACATGGTCCGAGAAGAATCCTTCCAAGGAGGAGTGCATGAGAAGTTCTTTCTCTTATCTGAGTGGGGCGGCCAAAAGATGAAACACGACCTGCGGAGAAAGGGGGTGAGGAAGCGGAAGAGAGGGATGAGGTATGAAATGTAGAGGCGGGCGTGGGTGGCCAATGGGTTTGGATACCAAGAGGGTGGGATCTGAGGGGAGGATGGCGTAACGAGGGGGCAGATTCAGAGGGTTTTATTTGGGAGGGAATGGTACGGGGAAGTACTTCAAGAGGGAGGAAGGCGTATCAATGTGCGCGGCAACGAAAGCAAAGGGTGTTAGACAATTTTGTATTTTGTACGTAAAAATCAACCGACGACTTCTAAATTTAAATAAGTCCTACGTACGTAGACCTACCGGCAACCTTTCATCCATAAAAACATCTAAGAACTTCAAGTGCAGAATTCCTGAATTTCTTCCTTCCCTATGCACCTGTTACGACGACTGAAATCAAGGATTAAAGTTTCGAAATAAGGGAAGAAAACCAACAATAATTCATCCTTAATACAGGTTTATGCGCCTCTGGTATAACGCCTTTGAAATGCCTCCTCTTTAATGCACCTGTTACGAATGCTTTTGCGAATTTCCCTCTGGAAACTTGTTTTCCTCCAGCGAAAAAAAACTCTAAAACAATTACTTTTAGCTCCTTGATGGCCATATATTCGCCTGGTAAAGCCCTTCTAATTAAACTGGAAGTGGGACACGCCTCTAGAGTGAATGCCGAAAAAACGCATTAAACGATAAGGCCGTACCCGGGGAAAAAGGAAGAGGGATTGAGGAGGCAGTCAATAAAACATCTGAAGATGCTTATGATATACGGGAGGACTGAAATAATGCTGCACAAGTGCGTGGAGGTATTCCTGGTTTCGGAGGCTATAAGCGTGCAGGTGGAACAGTCAAAAGACAGGAAACGGGTGGAAGCGATGGAAAAATGTAAGGAGGGACTTGGGAATTGGTCCAGCGGAGGCCGTGGAAGATGAAGGAGGCGGTGTGGGAGGATGTGATGGAGGAAGCACGGGAAGAGGGAGAGAAACAGTGGAGAGGTTATGCGTGGTAGATAAAAGGATGGAGGCAAGTGGGTGTAAAAGAGATTGGGATACAGATGGGAGGAAGAAGGATGGGGGATATCTGGAAAGGAGACAACGAGGATGAAGAGAAGGAAGAAAATGAGGAAGCGGGTGAAATGGAGAAAATACATGGGAGTGCATGGATTGCGGAAGAGGATGCATAAACTTTAAAGCACACAAGTAAAGTAAATTAAATTTTCTTTGGCCCTAATAAATACTGTTACTGTCGAAGTAAATGCGAATATATTTCATTTTCTTTATTTCCAAACGTACAAAAAAATCATTCATGAGCAGTTTCTTGTAGACTTACCGTTCTTCATTATTTTATTTTCTCACTTCAGAGATTCCCGCAAGTAAAAATAATGGTGATTCTTTAGTATCCCAAATCAAAAATAAATATTTTTTTCTAACCATAATGGATCACATCAGCCTTCACTTCGTGGAACCTTCTAATATTATTCATGGCGAAATAAAAATTGGAGCAAAATATATTTTGATATGACTATGGAAATAAACAAAATGGAAAGGGCAATTCCGGAATATTTCGTTCCAATTTTTATTTCATCATGAATAATATTTTTTTCTGGTTGATTGAAATCTGGTAAAGATTCAAATGAAGGAAGTTTTTCTACAATTTCAACATTAATCTTGTTGCGTACACTCAATGAACATTCCGATATATGTCTCATCTTTCTTTGGGAGTGATAATAATGTTATATCGGTGAAATTGATACTTATTTTAGTCTTACTACACCCAAATTAATGGCCTTTAAGAATTAAAAAAAACAGAAGCTTCTTAAAAATGGAAAGCAAAGAGGAAAAATACTTATGGAGTATAAAATGCTAAAATAAGTATGTATGCCATCAATCAAGAAACAATCACTACTTCAAGGAAACGCCCGCAAAAATCTACTGATTTTTAAACTAAAATTGAAAGAAAAAGTTGTTCTAGATGCACTTTCCTAAGATTGTATAAAATGAGAACAAATAATGTATTTATGGGAAAGAAAAATAAACATTTCAGAAAACTGAATAAGTTTTCTGATGAATAAATAGAAATATAACCAATAAGAGTCGGATCTGCGGAGCATTTTCTTTAGACCTGTGAATTATGTTATAAAATATAGGTATTTATGAAATTATTTTATCATGCAAGTGTATACGGAATTTAAAGTATTGCAGATCTGAAGTGATATAAGTTGACAGCATTTCTGTCAACCTATATCACTTTAACATTATGTCATCATCCAAGATGGAGATGGATGGAGACGTCCCCAATCTCTCCCAAGAGTTTCTAATCCTTCTTATTGGAATGAAAATTGAACTGTTTAGCATTTCAGGATATCAAGAAAATAAATCATTGGTTCTTTTTCCGTGTAAGATCAAAACAACGAAATGACTAATTCACTAATATAAAAATACTTCTAGAGCCATCAGAAAGTGATGTGATGAAAGTTGGCCTACGCAGAGAATGACTTATGCAGTAAAGGCGCCTAAATAAAATAATAAAACTTTTTCGGTAAGAGGTAATAAAGTATGCACGAACAAACGCAAATTTGGAAGGAAATTACTCAGAAATGAATGATTTGTTTGAAAAGGCAAGGGATACATTAATGTATGTACCCTAATCGTGAATCATCTTTTACTGAAATTACTTCCAAAATGTAACATTCTCTAAGAACTTACATAAAATGGTTACCAAATGTTTAACTGTACGCTAGTAAAAACTCCCATCATGTACGACGGACTTAGTTTATTTTAAAATCATATCTGGTACTGTATACATCCGGTCCTCATAAGCCAAGTGTCTATAATATTTTAATGTATTTGTGACTGATAGATGGTTTGATTGAAAGTAGATATCTTTCGAATTAATTCGCCTAGAATTAAGTATATTAAGGATCATTATGTCAATTATAAATATAAAATTAACATTTATAAAAATGTTCTTATTCTCAAGTTTAATAATAGTAAGTTTTTGTAATTCTATTTAATAAATTCAGCTAAGTAACTAGGCACCGCGTCGGGTCTTTCAATTTATCATCAAAACGCAATTTAGAAGAAACTTGTTAAAAGAAAATTATACACAGATAGAAGCAGAAGCGACAAAAACACACGAGAAGGAAAGGAAATGGAAAATAAAGCGGGAGGAAGCCGGAAAAGCAGAAACGGGGAAATAAACAAGTGTTAAAGGTCGATGCGGAGAAATGGGAGATAAAAAGATGGAAGGAGGCCGTAAAGAAACAAAGGTGCTCCTTATGAAAATCCATTCCTTTTTATCCCTTGATCTCCCCTATAAACTCCTTACAGTTCTCTCGTTACTTTTTCCGCCGGTCGCTTCCTGTCCCTTCCCATGGCCCCGCCTCTTTGATCCGTTCGCCCAACTCCGCGACTTTCGAGCTACGACGTCACTGCGCCGAAAAAACACCGCTTGCAACGGAAATGCCTTGGTGCACCATCACACCCACCAAATTAAATTGATTTAGGGGAAATTAAGAATATATGAATATATTTTAGAATGTATACACAATTATGTTGCACCAGGACGAATTGTAGTACTTCTTTGCCTTCATTCTTTCAATGTAGTACCTTATAGGAAGATATGCAAACATTTTATTGGCGAGGTTAGACCCAACTGGGCATCTTTACTTCCAGTATCTTATGTTCTTATGATTTTACAAAGTTAATGAGAAAGAAAAGAGGCGATTTTGGAAAATGCTTTTAAGCCAAGAAAACACCTTTGTTGCAGGGAAACACCAACCACCAACTGCAAAAAATTGCTGAAATATAGAACTCATTACAAAATTTAAGTGACCCAAAGATTTCCTTCTATATACCAATTTAAGTTTGTTGAAAAACTCTTGAAATATTTAGGGTGACTGGAAGTTGATGACATTTCTCCATTAAATTGTTATTTTATAAGCGATAGAATTCTCTAATTTGAAAATTATATATGTCAACTCTAATACGCATTGATATTGGTTTTATATCTTCGAATCTATTTCTCAGCATAAATTAAATCTCTTTCAAAATTATTATAGCCGTAATTTTTACATCTCTTTGAGATTTAGTTGTAAGGAAATAAATCTATGTAAAATTTGTAGTAATCAAAACGTTTCGACTGCATAGACCCATTCATGCTTAAGGATTTCTAAAAATTGAGCTTGTAAAATAACATATAAATTTAAAATTAGAAAGTCCAAAAATTGTATGTAAAACAAAGCAGTCGCTCCTTCAGGGATTACCTTTTCAGCACTAATTCGGGACGATACTCTTAAGGACCAGCATTATGACGAACTGCTCCGTTTTACTTTTTATTAACCCCAAGAGAATGAAAAATGGACTTCTCAGTGCGGCGCAGAATCTATAAAACATTTCCTTCACAACTCAATCTTCTGCTGTCACAACCGAAACCTATCCGGACTCTGAATTGATTCACGTCAGGTACAAACGTTAGCGTTTTCCTTATACATCACGTCAAGCACTCATGCGCAAGGACAAAACAAACATTGACAACCTCATAAAACTCCGTCGCGCACTCTGGAAATCTTCTAAAAGTGGAACTTATTAAGAGGCAATTAAGAAGGAAGCGATGGAGTAAGAAGCTATACTTGATGGAGAAAAGTTGAAATAGCGGGAGATTGATGCCAGTTGCCCTCGTAAAGTCCGTGCGCGTACCGAGTGTTCGTGATCGTGTATTTCCGAAGGAGATAATCTGGTAGGAAAAACGGCACGCACTGCATCAATTAGAGAAGGCACTTTCTGCTTCGACGACTCATTCCGTAATAGCCTGAGTAGACAGGAGTGGGTCGATATGGGAAAGTTATGACTAGTGGAGGCTAGATAGAGCCTTTTCAAGCGAGAGATTCGTTTAATATCCACGTTTCTCCACCTTAATGAGAAATGTCTGATTGATACAGATAACGAAACGGTGATAAATACATGCAGCGATCTCAGAGGCATTAAATCCAGTGACAAGGTTAGGCCTAAGCCAATAATTATGACAGAAGAATACAAGGAAGCGTTGCCTCTTTATGCCGTGATAGATTATTTTATTTGAGTGGGTTTGAAAAGATTATTAGCCACTTTAAAGAAAATGAATGGATCAATTAATATTCTCAAAAGTACAAATCTCGTAAATACCTATATATATGATATATTCTTCTTGAATTAGTTACATAGGCATTCTTCCAATTTTAAGGTAAATTTGCGATGTATTAAAGTTATGCTTAGTGTTATTCGTTGGACGATCAAGGTCATCTTTTGAAATTATTACTAATACTAACGGAAATCAACAAAGAAAATGAAACACAATGAAAATGGACGGTCACATGAGATCCTCGCAGAATTCCTGATCAACCCTTATAAATTTTCACAAAGAAAAAGAAGGTAAAATGTCATGATGTGTATAAATGATTTCACTTTTTTATGTACCAAACTTCTTTTAGTCGAAGAAATAAAACGGAAGCAAAGCCAATGAATCGTTGAAATATTGAGGGGATACGGATTGCAATGGGAGGTAATTGAAAGGGAAAAAATGCAGGCGAAGAGAAAGATAAGAGTTGTTGTATGTTCAAAATTGGAGAGGTAAGATATCAATAATAATGGAAAGTGAGTTAAATGGAGGATTTTAAGGGACTTAAACCTACCTACAGGTGAAAGACCAACGTATAAATATGTAAAGTACACAATATATTATAGTGCCATTGGAATAGTTAACAACTATTAAGAATAAGCAAAAAAAGAATACCATCCTTACCATACCTTTAAGTTAAATGTAAAGCTAGAATAACTATTTCGTTTGGATTTATATTTCAATTTCCAAAACAAATTATTTTTTAAATCCTGCTGCTCATTACTGATAACTTTTTGATTTTTTAGCAAATGTCACTTCATATATAATAAAAGTAGGGTCAACACGGGGGTAAGTCGTTAAAGCAGAATAAATTGCGATAACTTTTGATAAATATATCATAAATATGAAACTGAACAAAAAATCTTTCTCATCGTTCTTTAAGGTGCTATCCTTTTGATTAACTTAGCGGTTAGTTATGAATTATCAACCTTGCAGAATAATTATTGGAAGATGGTTTATGAGCACTCACCAGTTTAAAAAAATCCATCGATCATCCCAAGGAAAATTAAATGCGATGAAAACTCGAGCTCACCTGTAAAGAGAGAGAAAATTTGTACGATATAAATTTGAACTCCTTAAGTTGAAAATAAAAAGACGAAAATATCTAAACGTAAAAACTGCTCATAATATGCCCGTTGAATGATTCAATATCTCTCAAATTCTTGGAAGTTATTCTTTAAAATGAATGGAGGTAAAAGTTGTGACCAAAATATCACAACTTGTCAATATCACAACCTGTGAAAAGTTTTGAATTATAATGTATTCCGACTTAAGGAAGACAAATGTCCTTTACTAAGAAAAAACTGACAATAACGTTTAAGCTGCAAATTACCTTATGAGTTCTCGACTTTCGCTGCAAAATTTGAATCGACGCGAATAATTTCGCACTCAGGCCTGAAATTATTTACTACACAGAGAAAATTAGCAATAATACTGTTTAACGAAGACGCGCCGGAATTAGCAAGATATAAACTCGTTAAACCGCATGTGTCTGAATTTTTAACGGAATATAATGAATGAGAAAAATCTTCGTACATCTGCAGGAAAGAAATGACGAAAAATTATTCAGGTCGAAATTTTGTAAGTTTTATTTCCATAATTACCCATCAGTTAACGCAAACTTCTTAAAAATTTACAGTATTAGCTTTAACTAAATCTACTAGATTATAAATTCCCGTATATCTTGTGTTAGGTAATGTAAGGTCACGCTTTATATTACAAGACGTTTAAACAGTGGATAAATCTATGTTCGAATATTCCTGATTTTCAGAAAACAGCTTAAAATGTATATTACTGATTATCTCCACACATTGAAATCAATTAGATAGTCTGATACTATGGATACGATATTATTTAATCCTCAAAGACACAAACTTTCATAGAACCACAAACATACATAATTTCAATTATTTATTTAATAATTGGGGTAGAAAAATTCTCATGATTTCTTCCAATCCATACTATTACACGCTTGACCACTCTCTATTCGAAGATAATCTCGATAGAAACTAATGAGATGAGAAATTGTATCCTAAAAATGTAAATAAAACAACCCACTCGCTAATTCAGTAAAAATGGTTAGGATATTTTAGTTATAATAATCTGAAATTGTTTTAGAAATATTTTGTAAATTTAATTTATTTAGCCTGAATTCAAACCCAAGTTAATTTTATTTTCCGGTTCAGTCTTTAACGTTTAATCATGAATGTATGCCATGGGTTACACATAAATTATTTGAATATTTTAAGATAAATCAATTGCTTTGGCTGTAAAAATCTTCTAGAAAGTCAAAAACCAAAATGGTAAAACATTTCTAATTTTATAGGAATAACTGAAACAATTCCTTAGCGTAATCTTCGCATTAATAACAATTCCCTGTCTTTTATCCAGTTTTCTCCATCAACTTGTATCCAAATCTACTCTTTCGTTACTGTAAACTAATCAATATAACACAGAAACCATGTACAGTTAACATAACGAGTCTACAAAAGCAGCAAGGGATCCTGCAAACACTCCCCAGAGGACAGAATCTGGGTAAGGAAGGAGAAAAGGAAAGAAAGAAGAAGAAGAAATTCATTTGGGGAATCGGTGGATGGTAGGAATAAAAGTCGGTGAGTGGATGACAAGGAAAGGAAAGAGGAAGGGCGCGGAGTTGGAAAATTACTGAAAGAGAGAAAGTTCAGAAGTTCTGAGATGTCCAATGCGAGACTAAAAATTGGTCTCGATAGACAGCAACTCGGTGGCAAAGCTCTTCATTTTAAAGGAAAGGACGTTTCAAACGAGTTTTCTTGACAAAGTTGATAACTGTCCGGGACATAATTGGGGACCCAAAACTGTTTTCGTAATTAAAATTAAATAAGAGAACTACTTTATAAATAGTTTAGATCACATTTCCAGGAGGGTTAGTAAGAAAATAAGCACAATCTTTCTGATTAAATATAAGTTCGTAAAGAAACGGGGAAGAACATTCTTTAACTTAAATTCCCTAAAATTTCGTAATAGATATGCTTCTGTTACCTCTACCAGATATACCGCGCGCCTCTACCCCAACATTCAAAGAGAAATGCTCTGGATCTTGGGAAACTAAGAGTAATGATGATTTTTAAATTAATTTAATTTAAGCCTAACAAACCTTAGAACAAACCTTTAATTCTTATGGCATGTTATACCGCAAGGCTGCCAATATAAAATTTACCGAAATACGTAAATAGTATTCATAAGTAAATCTTTCTCAATAGAATCGATCATAAGAAATGTTATAGTGGAAGAGTGTAACGTTAAATTCATTTCTTGAACTAGCAAAAGTATATACATTACAATCGACTTATCAGCTAATCGCTTTCAATCATCGTGATGCAAAATGTTTCTGTACGATTGATTGCTAAAGGAGATGAGTTCCTTAAATAGATGAAAATCGTCGAAATCTGTATACTCTTCGGGATATGATTCCTTAAGTTTAAAGGGATAACACCTACGTGTTATCTCTTTAAACTTAAGTATCCGACTGTTTGTTTCAAGTCGATTGATTTAGAATGATAATAATTTAAGAGTAAATCCAATTCTTTTTCATGTCAATTAAAACGACTAATTCATTGGTTTGGTAGTTACCTGGCAACAACATTTTTCTCATAAAAACCAGTTAAAATTTTACGCGATGATTTATTATTGCTTAAGATTTGTTTGATGGTTTTAGGAGTTTTTAATATTGCTACTATTATAACCATCATTGGCCCTACTGTCATTATTGTTTAAGTTCATCTTTATTTAAATTTAATCATCTTAATTTAATTCTATCATTTAAAATCTAAACCAGTAGAGATAACTTTGAACCAAATAAAAACTGCAAATATTTTGCGCCTTGGTTCTTTTCTGATTATTTGAATACAGAGTAAATAAAAACTCAGCTTTAGCGGGAAGATTTTTTTTCAAATATTCAAGCTTTTTGAAAAGGTTTTTGTGGACAAAAATAGCATAAAAAATAAGTCGGTTTATGCATATAATCACGCGCGCTATATCACGGACGATATCAGATCTCAACTGCAACATCGTTTCAACGCAGAGACTTGCGATTTTCCCGAGCAATACCTCTATTTAACTCGAGCTGAATATGCCGAAGAGCAAGCCCGGATCGATGGTATCTATATCCAGGATTTTACCACAATTTATCCGTATCAAATATTATCCACGGTCACTTTCCTTATTCTCCCGATACCTCCTTCTACATCTTCCAATCCAACAGGAACCTCCTCTGCCACCCACTCAAATCCCATAGCATTCCACCCACGCCGAGTGATTGTTGCGTATCTGCATGGGAGAGCACTCCCCGTAGGTTGTGAGCATTGGTTATTTAACGGGGGAAATGGTTTGGTGCGAACGTAGTGCGACCGAGAAGCAGATGCTGCCTCCAATCGAAAGGGAATGGGATAGAGAGGAAGGAGAAAGGACTGGAATGGGGAAGGAGACACTTCTGGAACACGATGGAAGACGATTCTTTCCGTTTCTCGTTTCAGACCGCTAATAACTACTCCTATTCTCCCCAAGTTCTTGTTACCCTCAAATCTTGTTATTTCTCTGTTTTTTTTTTCTTTCTAATGTTTTTACGATATATGGTGGTTTTAATTTAACTGACCATATTTTGACCCGTCTGTTTATCGGATGTGGATAAATGCGTTTTATAATCCGAGGATAAGAGGTATTTGAAGCAAAAAAAAAGTATACTTTTCACTGGTAACAATTTTGTTCAAATACAGAAGATACTCAGAATAAACTACATAAATATCAATAATGTACAAATCGTATTAAAATGATTTAAAAGGTAATTGAGCACTACCATTAAATCAAGTTGAATGGTTGGTTTTTGTCTTTCTTCAGGCACCATTTTCCAGGGTGACCAAATTAATAATATGTTTTGAAACTACTTTTTACTGGATAAACCATAGTTAACGTAATGAATATGCGAAATTTCATCAACATTCGGTATGAAGAAAGGGATCTAGAGGGGTTCAAATAGGATTAGCTTATTACCACTTATACAAATGTAGAGGAATGACTCCTTCGATGAGTACTCTTTTGATGATAACTTTCATTATAAGCAATTTATTATTACCATATTAATTGCGATTTTCGATAGCTCGATTTCGATAGCTTCTAACTTAATATATACATATCTTTAAGGGTTTAGGTAATTTTCAATTTTAATGATTTATTTATTTTCTGACAGGATGATTCGCAACCACTGGGAAATAACGTAAAAAAGATGGGCAAAACAAGTGAAGATTACTGTATGACATTAGTTTCCTTTAGTAGTAGTCCTTTGCATCAGAGTAATATTCTAAACTTATATAATTTGAAATATTTTTCATAAAAATTGAGAGCATTTGTCAGATAAAGCATAAATAAGGGTTAAAGGTTATTCTTGAATTTAATACGTTCTTGGTTAAAATGGAGTGTATTTTTACTGAATCAAAATTGAAAACTGCCTGATGTAGCCCATACGAAAGGCACATTCTACTTATTAATGACCTTTACTTCCCTTAAGGCCTTCGAGAAAATTAGACTGATAGGTATCAGTAACAGATGCTTCGCAACATTGAACTTTCAAGTTAATTGAAGTCAATACTCTCCATATAGTATATCTTTTCAGATATTTTCCTCTGAAAACAATATTTATATCTTAGTTACTAAGCGAACTGCACGTAGAAGGAATATTTTTCTATTTATTTTTGTAATTTCGGCCAAAAATTTAAAGAATATTACTCGTTGAGTATCTCACTAATCAATACCTCGGTTTTATTAATTTGTTCCGGTAAGTTGAGGAAAAAATCAAGAGCACTCCTTTTAGTTACATTACACCAATATAATCCTTTTCGCTTAACGGCGTCTTTTTTTGTAAGGGCTTCGAGAGAGGGGAGTGTGGGCGTGGACTCAGAAGGGGTGCGGTTCAATGGTTAGGGTGCATCCGAAGAAATAAAAGGGAGTGTAATTGAGAGAAACTGGATACCCGTGGGGGTGGTACGGTGGACTCCGGTAGATGGCAGTGGGGTCGTGGGGAGGAAACCGAGAAGAGACATTTCTCGCGGTGGGCGGATGACATAAAAAAGGGATAGGAGGCAATTTTTTGAATAATTGACCGCCGTCCGGTTGAGAAATGAATTACTGAGAGCGGGTCACATGGCCTCTTCCATCCCCCGCTCTATCTGGGATGGCCTATTCCCGCCCGCAAAAAAATATATAAAAAACCGGGAACCCTCCCCTCCCGCGGGAGATCTGCCCCCTCTTCCTTACAATGTATTGACTGGGAGCGTATAAAAGGAGGAGGGGTGGGGAGGTCTTGGGGGATAGTCGAATGTGAATAACGCACTCCTTCCGTTCAAACGATGCGGCCAAGTTCCAAACGCCAGTTATAATTCCCATGCCTACACTATATCTCCCATATTCCACCCTTCTCGCTCCGCCTTTACTCAGCTCAATTCCCTCCGTTTCTCTATTCCCTTTTCTTCTTTCTCTTCCAACGAGACTGATCGCAATCTGAAATAGCCGACCGTTGATCGGGTTAGATTACGAATTTAAACAAAAAATATCGTTATATAAAAATTCACTTTTATAACTTTTTATCACCAAAGATCCCTGTTTTTTGTATGGCAATATTAATCATAATCAAGCTCTCATTACGCGAATATAATCAAAGATATTTTTACAATTAATGTTCTATCGACGAAAGAAAAGTATCATTCTAATGAGGACTGAAAACCGGTACCCAAGAATTGCAAAACTGGCACACCACCAAGGCAAATTCATAAAATGGACATTATATATCAATACACCACCAGTCATCACCGACTGACATTGCATAATTATACACTAATGACTATATTTAGTTAAAATAGTAATATTTTTCGTAAAATATTCAGTTCGATCTAATTTTTATATGGTATTATTTCTTTTTTTATTCAAAATTGGAATAACGGTCTTCATTTACCACGCCTTTTTTATGGCGAATTTGAGAATAAAAAAGTAAATTTTCAAATCCAACCCATTTTTCCTAAGTAAATCTGCAACTACGATGGTACCCAGAAAATCTCCTATTGGCCTGCGGCAGGGGGGTGTAGACACCAAGGCCAAATCATTACTTATTTTTCGGGTTAAAAATTCATAGGTTTTAGAAATCAACCAAATAAAAAGTGATGGGAAAATTACTTCGATGGTTTAGAAAACATAGTCAAACACTTGGGGGAAAAGAACCAGCGCAGGAAAACGACCAGATAAAGGAGATGAAAGAACCTGATAGAAAAACAGAAATTATAATCGTAACGCCTAAACGGGAAAATACAGGTAACCACATATAAATTTTTCTAATGCAATACATATTATAAAGACTAAAATAATTTTTATGCAAGCAAAACACATTAAGGACAATTAATGATTCGATACTAGTATTATTTTCCACTGAACATAATACGGGTATAAGCAACCTCAGTATTTTTTATTTTTGTTGAATAATTCCTTTCTTCTATTCATTTGGAATTCAAAGATTCTATTTAAAATTGTGCAGTAATAGGCAACATTGAGCGTCTAGCCAATCTTAGAGCTGCCAAATTTCTAATGAAATTTACTAAGACGAAGAGTGAAGTAATTTGCCTTTACTCTCCTCACTGAGCCAGAATGTTATGAGAGGAAAACATACATGTAAAAGCAGGTAGAATACCCTGTGAATTTTTTTGTTGTATTCAATAAAATATTAAAATTAATGACATTATTTAGTATCAGTAAGACCTCATTGACTTCATACCAGCACAGAAATAGAAAAGACTGAGCAAAAAAAAAAAATTAAGACCCATTTATCTCTTAACTGTATCAAAATTAAAATTAAAAATAATCCATTCTTCAAGAAATTGTAACAAATATACTGCAAACATTGCTCGGCAAAATCTCCACATTAGTACTTCTAAGAAAAACATTTTATCCCATNGTGTGTAAAGGGAGAATGATATACATTTGCAGGAAATGTAAAGTATCATTACACCCCGAGTGTTTTATTAGTTTCCACGAATGAAACTTTTGTGTAATAAGCAATGAATACATGTATATTTTACCTTATATTCTCTTCCTTTTATAGTTAATACAGACGTTTTTTCAAGAAATTAAATTCTCCTCATTATTTTCACTATTACCTCACTTGATACCCCAACTGCCCAGATGTATCTTAAGATACGTCTAAAAAACGGGCACTTCCACTCAAAAAAAAATTTTTATAATATTTTTCCACTAATATATATATTTAATAAACACTAATTATTACAAAAAAATATTAATTTTCGAAAAAAAATGTTCTGGGGATTGATGGGTTAATCAAATGTTTCATTAGTGTAACACTTGAAATAAGATTAATCAAGGAGCGGCATTTGTCCAACCAAACTTCATGTTTAACCCTGATAAAACAAATCACCAAAATATGAGAGACTTTATCATTATAGATGAAACGTTTTTATCGTGAGTAAACTGGCATCGAAATTAACGATTTCTGAAGTACACTACTTTTAGCACTGAGTGTAGGTAAATCCTTTATTTCCGAAAGTGGGATGCACTTATATAATATACGTACGACATTTAGATTATGTGGATCTGCAATATTTGAAAAATTCATAACACAACTTTTCCACCGCAAACTGATGTTTTGAGAGCTTTTTCGGAGCATTTTGAACCAGAACATGCACATTTAACTTACCTCTCTGAATTCTTCAGATAGAATATATTAATATGGATCGAAGCATTTCCTAAATTGCTGTCTGTGGGTCATTCGCGACGACGACATTTAAATTTACTTTGAACTTCCCGCAACAAATTCGACCATCTATAATGGAGACCGCAGAAAAATCTCCCGTTAATTTTAAACCGCAACAAACCCTCATTTCCTTTGACGGAAAAAGGGCAGTCGTCGACATTTTAAAAATTCGACCGCGCCGACTATTCAAAGGTCCCGCCGGTTAAGACAGGAGAGTAATAACCCGAGATTCATCGCAAATAGCTAATCTCCTAGACCGTGATTGTCAGAGACCCTGGTAAACGTAGGGAAATTCGTCATTTAGCGGGGAAATCCATAATCGAGAACAAAATAATTTCGGCGATGTCCAACGCGACTCGATGGACGTCACTGCTTTGAGAGGAAGAGAGAGAGCAATGTCTAAATGGGTAAACCGATTTCCACGGTAACGATTACCGCTTTGAAACGAGAGAAAGAGGGAGAGTGGTGGGCGGAGAAGGTACGGAGGGATATATGGCTCCATTCACTCAGGGACCCGAGCGCGGCATTATCCGGGATTGAAGAGAGCTCCGCGCTCACACAATTGAGTTAGTGCGGAGCGGGAGGGAAGGGACAAAAAACCACTATTGCGGGTTTCGGAAAAAAAGCGGCGGAGCGCAGGTTGTCCTTTTTCCGGCGGATCATGCGAGAGCCATCGAGCAAAATGGGCAGTCCCTCCAGTGTTTCGCGCGGAGAGGGGGCGGGCGACAGAAAGGGCCAGTTTTGGAAATTCATTTATTTTTCATACTGGGATTGAAGTGTTCCCGGGTGAAGCGGCTTCATCGAAAAGGGGGAGTGGGTTCTGAAGAGAGGAAAGTACTAGGAGAAGAGGAAACGTGAGGGGAGAACCAGTGCAAGTATGAAGTAGTAAAGACTCCGTTTGTTCCGACTTCAAAGTATTTCTCCCGCAACAAATCATCCCTCGATTACTTTGCGCCGCTTAATTTTTTTCCTTTGGATATTTTTCAGTTTTTTTCTTAAATTATTTTTCCAGATCATTACTTGCTGGTCAAAGTGTTCCCTGGAAATTACATCCCAATAATTTACGTATATTCTTGCTGCAGAACGTTCGTCGCCAATGCTTATCGATGATTTTCAGAATAGCTAAATCTAGTTATGCACCATTTAGCAATCTACCTTCCTCCCATATTGAAGAACGTGTTTCTCGTTTTTAAGAAGAATGCTGTTCCCTTCCATTGTTGAGTAACTTGCACTTGTTTAATATCAAGAGAATTACTATTTACTGTAATTTCTACATGTTTCAATCAAGATTCTAACGTCTCCTCGGTTTTAATAGGGGCATCATCTAAAAGCACAAAATATCATTCAAGTTCATGAGGTAAGTGCCAATTACTTTTTAGTGGTATTGGTTGAACGAATTACAAAGAATCCTATTTTTTACTCCTTTAGAATATTTTCTTTCAAAAATCTTATAACTATCATATATAAATTATAANAAAATCTAAACCAGTAGAGATAACTTTGAACCAAATAAAAACTGCAAATATTTTGCGCCTTGGTTCTTTTCTGATTATTTGAATACAGAGTAAATAAAAACTCAGCTTTAGCGGGAAGATTTTTTTTCAAATATTCAAGCTTTTTGAAAAGGTTTTTGTGGACAAAAATAGCATAAAAAATAAGTCGGTTTATGCATATAATCACGCGCGCTATATCACGGACGATATCAGATCTCAACTGCAACATCGTTTCAACGCAGAGACTTGCGATTTTCCCGAGCAATACCTCTATTTAACTCGAGCTGAATATGCCGAAGAGCAAGCCCGGATCGATGGTATCTATATCCAGGATTTTACCACAATTTATCCGTATCAAATATTATCCACGGTCACTTTCCTTATTCTCCCGATACCTCCTTCTACATCTTCCAATCCAACAGGAACCTCCTCTGCCACCCACTCAAATCCCATAGCATTCCACCCACGCCGAGTGATTGTTGCGTATCTGCATGGGAGAGCACTCCCCGTAGGTTGTGAGCATTGGTTATTTAACGGGGGAAATGGTTTGGTGCGAACGTAGTGCGACCGAGAAGCAGATGCTGCCTCCAATCGAAAGGGAATGGGATAGAGAGGAAGGAGAAAGGACTGGAATGGGGAAGGAGACACTTCTGGAACACGATGGAAGACGATTCTTTCCGTTTCTCGTTTCAGACCGCTAATAACTACTCCTATTCTCCCCAAGTTCTTGTTACCCTCAAATCTTGTTATTTCTCTGTTTTTTTTTTCTTTCTAATGTTTTTACGATATATGGTGGTTTTAATTTAACTGACCATATTTTGACCCGTCTGTTTATCGGATGTGGATAAATGCGTTTTATAATCCGAGGATAAGAGGTATTTGAAGCAAAAAAAAAGTATACTTTTCACTGGTAACAATTTTGTTCAAATACAGAAGATACTCAGAATAAACTACATAAATATCAATAATGTACAAATCGTATTAAAATGATTTAAAAGGTAATTGAGCACTACCATTAAATCAAGTTGAATGGTTGGTTTTTGTCTTTCTTCAGGCACCATTTTCCAGGGTGACCAAATTAATAATATGTTTTGAAACTACTTTTTACTGGATAAACCATAGTTAACGTAATGAATATGCGAAATTTCATCAACATTCGGTATGAAGAAAGGGATCTAGAGGGGTTCAAATAGGATTAGCTTATTACCACTTATACAAATGTAGAGGAATGACTCCTTCGATGAGTACTCTTTTGATGATAACTTTCATTATAAGCAATTTATTATTACCATATTAATTGCGATTTTCGATAGCTCGATTTCGATAGCTTCTAACTTAATATATACATATCTTTAAGGGTTTAGGTAATTTTCAATTTTAATGATTTATTTATTTTCTGACAGGATGATTCGCAACCACTGGGAAATAACGTAAAAAAGATGGGCAAAACAAGTGAAGATTACTGTATGACATTAGTTTCCTTTAGTAGTAGTCCTTTGCATCAGAGTAATATTCTAAACTTATATAATTTGAAATATTTTTCATAAAAATTGAGAGCATTTGTCAGATAAAGCATAAATAAGGGTTAAAGGTTATTCTTGAATTTAATACGTTCTTGGTTAAAATGGAGTGTATTTTTACTGAATCAAAATTGAAAACTGCCTGATGTAGCCCATACGAAAGGCACATTCTACTTATTAATGACCTTTACTTCCCTTAAGGCCTTCGAGAAAATTAGACTGATAGGTATCAGTAACAGATGCTTCGCAACATTGAACTTTCAAGTTAATTGAAGTCAATACTCTCCATATAGTATATCTTTTCAGATATTTTCCTCTGAAAACAATATTTATATCTTAGTTACTAAGCGAACTGCACGTAGAAGGAATATTTTTCTATTTATTTTTGTAATTTCGGCCAAAAATTTAAAGAATATTACTCGTTGAGTATCTCACTAATCAATACCTCGGTTTTATTAATTTGTTCCGGTAAGTTGAGGAAAAAATCAAGAGCACTCCTTTTAGTTACATTACACCAATATAATCCTTTTCGCTTAACGGCGTCTTTTTTTGTAAGGGCTTCGAGAGAGGGGAGTGTGGGCGTGGACTCAGAAGGGGTGCGGTTCAATGGTTAGGGTGCATCCGAAGAAATAAAAGGGAGTGTAATTGAGAGAAACTGGATACCCGTGGGGGTGGTACGGTGGACTCCGGTAGATGGCAGTGGGGTCGTGGGGAGGAAACCGAGAAGAGACATTTCTCGCGGTGGGCGGATGACATAAAAAAGGGATAGGAGGCAATTTTTTGAATAATTGACCGCCGTCCGGTTGAGAAATGAATTACTGAGAGCGGGTCACATGGCCTCTTCCATCCCCCGCTCTATCTGGGATGGCCTATTCCCGCCCGCAAAAAAATATATAAAAAACCGGGAACCCTCCCCTCCCGCGGGAGATCTGCCCCCTCTTCCTTACAATGTATTGACTGGGAGCGTATAAAAGGAGGAGGGGTGGGGAGGTCTTGGGGGATAGTCGAATGTGAATAACGCACTCCTTCCGTTCAAACGATGCGGCCAAGTTCCAAACGCCAGTTATAATTCCCATGCCTACACTATATCTCCCATATTCCACCCTTCTCGCTCCGCCTTTACTCAGCTCAATTCCCTCCGTTTCTCTATTCCCTTTTCTTCTTTCTCTTCCAACGAGACTGATCGCAATCTGAAATAGCCGACCGTTGATCGGGTTAGATTACGAATTTAAACAAAAAATATCGTTATATAAAAATTCACTTTTATAACTTTTTATCACCAAAGATCCCTGTTTTTTGTATGGCAATATTAATCATAATCAAGCTCTCATTACGCGAATATAATCAAAGATATTTTTACAATTAATGTTCTATCGACGAAAGAAAAGTATCATTCTAATGAGGACTGAAAACCGGTACCCAAGAATTGCAAAACTGGCACACCACCAAGGCAAATTCATAAAATGGACATTATATATCAATACACCACCAGTCATCACCGACTGACATTGCATAATTATACACTAATGACTATATTTAGTTAAAATAGTAATATTTTTCGTAAAATATTCAGTTCGATCTAATTTTTATATGGTATTATTTCTTTTTTTATTCAAAATTGGAATAACGGTCTTCATTTACCACGCCTTTTTTATGGCGAATTTGAGAATAAAAAAGTAAATTTTCAAATCCAACCCATTTTTCCTAAGTAAATCTGCAACTACGATGGTACCCAGAAAATCTCCTATTGGCCTGCGGCAGGGGGGTGTAGACACCAAGGCCAAATCATTACTTATTTTTCGGGTTAAAAATTCATAGGTTTTAGAAATCAACCAAATAAAAAGTGATGGGAAAATTACTTCGATGGTTTAGAAAACATAGTCAAACACTTGGGGGAAAAGAACCAGCGCAGGAAAACGACCAGATAAAGGAGATGAAAGAACCTGATAGAAAAACAGAAATTATAATCGTAACGCCTAAACGGGAAAATACAGGTAACCACATATAAATTTTTCTAATGCAATACATATTATAAAGACTAAAATAATTTTTATGCAAGCAAAACACATTAAGGACAATTAATGATTCGATACTAGTATTATTTTCCACTGAACATAATACGGGTATAAGCAACCTCAGTATTTTTTATTTTTGTTGAATAATTCCTTTCTTCTATTCATTTGGAATTCAAAGATTCTATTTAAAATTGTGCAGTAATAGGCAACATTGAGCGTCTAGCCAATCTTAGAGCTGCCAAATTTCTAATGAAATTTACTAAGACGAAGAGTGAAGTAATTTGCCTTTACTCTCCTCACTGAGCCAGAATGTTATGAGAGGAAAACATACATGTAAAAGCAGGTAGAATACCCTGTGAATTTTTTTGTTGTATTCAATAAAATATTAAAATTAATGACATTATTTAGTATCAGTAAGACCTCATTGACTTCATACCAGCACAGAAATAGAAAAGACTGAGCAAAAAAAAAAAATTAAGACCCATTTATCTCTTAACTGTATCAAAATTAAAATTAAAAATAATCCATTCTTCAAGAAATTGTAACAAATATACTGCAAACATTGCTCGGCAAAATCTCCACATTAGTACTTCTAAGAAAAACATTTTATCCCATAGATTGAATTACTTCTATTTGACGTTAAGTACTGGAAAAGTTTCACCAAACCATGATTGTTTCCCGATCGTGACCTTACCGAAACACCTAACCTTTGTTATTCCCGCGAAAATCAATTACATCGCGACATGTATCAGCGCAGGAGCGAAAACGCTCCCTTCTGTTTATCCTCGGTTTTTCCATTTATCATTTTTTCATACCCGCAGCAGCGATGGCTTAAAATATAAGATGAGACCTTTTCACTCATAATTTCGCCCTGGAAATAAAGTCGCCCGTTTCGGCCGCTCCTCCACCCCGTCCCCGCGAGCCGCTTCAAGTGAGCTCCATTCACTTTTCGAATGGTTTTGCATGTTAATGAACGGATGTCAAAGCGTTTCCTACGTCTCTTTTCCAATCAGGCCGATGGAACAGTTTTAATATGCAGCAGCTTTGTCCGGCCTTGCATCGGCGAGTGCGACGCCGGGGAAAAAAACCGTACGTCGCATGGCAGTCCGTCGGCCTCCGCAAAAATAAGTTGGCAATTTTTTATCTTCTCCCTCCCTCGCTCTTTTTAGCCTCTCTCTCCCCCACCTCGTTCAAAAAGGTGTGCGGTAAAGAATAATAGAGGGTTGTGAATAAAATGAAACGGCGTCGGGAAAATAATCCCGAATAATACATAAATATAAGGACGGGGAGGAGCTTGGGGTTGCGTTCGTTCGCTAATTCTCCGCGAATACCGAAAAGCCTTCGTGGTAACCTTGTGGTCCCCGTGGAAATTATGGGAGAAATAGATTCAAAAATTTGTTACGCCGCGTTTGCCGCCGAAGTTGAAGCAAATGAGTTGAAAATTGGCTTTCTCTTACGCCATATGTGCTCGATCATATATTTCCTCCATGTGTATAATATAGTACTTGAAACGGTAAAGAAACGACTAAAGTTCAGAAATGAATTAATTAACAGCTAAATATCAAGTATGAATGGTAGTTATTACACACGTGTACTTGTTAGATAAGCTAGTAATAGATAAGTTAGATTACTTTGAGACAAAGCTATTTTATTTAACGTTATATCAGGAATATTTGGTGATGTTTATTGCAATCGAATTTTATGTAAATCTATAAATATTTTAATGTTTACATACGTACATTCCAGTATTTGTGGTCAAATTTATAATGAACTCGTATCTGCGTATGAACGAGCTTCGCAACTATACTTTATATACTTTGTATACTTTGATAATCGGTATCAAATTGTAAACGCAAAATTAAAATAGCATGTTTATACGATAAAATAGTGAATGAATGATAAAAGCTTGATAACGGTGCTAATCGTTGTTAGCATATGATATAATAGTAGAAAGTTATGGTGGCATTTCTAGAATTATTTCCCTAATCTTCATTAAAATCAACTATACATTCATATTGTCACGACCTCTGAAAATTAATGTTAAAATTATCAATAACTATTGAGTGTTTATTACAAAGAAAGAACGAGATTCATAAGATCTTACCTGGAGTGCTGAAACTATAGTATATCCACGCTTTATTAACTTCACTGCTAGTTAATATGAATAGTTCATAGAAGAGAGCTGAAAAAGTGCATGCATTGAGAAAGTACTCGTAAGCTATAATCGTATATACATTGCGTGCGGAAAATGGGGTATTCTTGATTATATGATTCTTTTCTTGCGATTTTATTGCAATCGCTCAATCTTTAAACCCTATTTCCTGTTTTAAATACTGTAATAATGGAATAATTAAACAATTCATACCGTGGGAAAAGAACAATTTTACATCTGTTACGAGTAATAAATTTGAAAGAAATGTCATATTACTTTTCTATTATAAGTATTTTTCCTGATTTCCAACCGTAGAGGAAATGTCTTTCGCTGGACTGCTGCTGACAACTTCTCTTGCTTGGGGTAGGAATCTAATAATTGTAATCTCGCTGACAAATTGACTGCCGTGCGATCGCAACTCCCACCTCGAGGTGTGAGGAATCAGAAAAGGATATCCAAGAATACGAATTTCTGAAAAAATAAAAGTCTATCGCTCTTTTGAAACTTGCGGAGCGAATAAGAAACATTCAGCTAGGAACTCTCCGAATTTACCAATTCCTTTATGCTTCGATGCTTAAATCCATTTTAAGGAATGAATTGAAATGATTTATTCTCTCCGTAGCAGAAAAGAAGAATATACAATAAGAGACGTTTTCGTCCCGCCTTCAAACATTTTACACCGTTTTTTTACCTGAAATCAGCATCGAGAAAATAAAATCGTTGATAAAAAGATAAACATTTTTTTCAGAATATGTGCAAACAGGTTTTATTAACGCTATTTGAAGACTTCCCCAAATAGTGTAAGGCATCAACAAAATCAAACTAGGTTAATGATGAAGTTTATTGTTTGAAGCCTCACGTATTTATTATTAACTGTAAAAAAATAAAATCTAGGAATCTTCGTGACGTTCTTTCCCAATCGGAGCTGTAGATTACAATTTTAAAAAGAATATACTTTCGGAATATAAAACGGGCATAAAAGTAATATCTATATCTCAGAGAGGAATATAATTTACATTTTGGCATGCAGCAATGAATTTAATTTTTTTTAATTAAATCAATGCCTCCAAAAACAAAAACATATTACGATTGACTCCAAAATTGTGGAAAGCTAAATGTTTTATATTTTTGCGTTGGTATTTTGTATAACTTTTAATAATTATTCTTATATTATAATCTTTCGAATTACTTAACCCATTAATGCCCAGATGTATCTTAAGATACATTGTAGTTTAAAAATTCGTCACACATTCAAAACATATTATTTTTCTACCATTCGAGTGAAAAACTACTTAGAGACCCTTTTCCTATCTCTACATGGGCAACTTTGTCTTTTATGATGGGTATACTGTTACAGCCTGCAGATTTTTACCACCCGTGTACCTACCCTTCAGTTTGCGCTTGGAGACGACTGTGTTCAGATGTAAGTATCTTCTTCAAAATTT
>KZ308165.1:551093-561926 GCA_000376725.2 Ladona fulva
ACCAGAACATGCACATTTAACTTACCTCTCTGAATTCTTCAGATAGAATATATTAATATGGATCGAAGCATTTCCTAAATTGCTGTCTGTGGGTCATTCGCGACGACGACATTTAAATTTACTTTGAACTTCCCGCAACAAATTCGACCATCTATAATGGAGACCGCAGAAAAATCTCCCGTTAATTTTAAACCGCAACAAACCCTCATTTCCTTTGACGGAAAAAGGGCAGTCGTCGACATTTTAAAAATTCGACCGCGCCGACTATTCAAAGGTCCCGCCGGTTAAGACAGGAGAGTAATAACCCGAGATTCATCGCAAATAGCTAATCTCCTAGACCGTGATTGTCAGAGACCCTGGTAAACGTAGGGAAATTCGTCATTTAGCGGGGAAATCCATAATCGAGAACAAAATAATTTCGGCGATGTCCAACGCGACTCGATGGACGTCACTGCTTTGAGAGGAAGAGAGAGAGCAATGTCTAAATGGGTAAACCGATTTCCACGGTAACGATTACCGCTTTGAAACGAGAGAAAGAGGGAGAGTGGTGGGCGGAGAAGGTACGGAGGGATATATGGCTCCATTCACTCAGGGACCCGAGCGCGGCATTATCCGGGATTGAAGAGAGCTCCGCGCTCACACAATTGAGTTAGTGCGGAGCGGGAGGGAAGGGACAAAAAACCACTATTGCGGGTTTCGGAAAAAAAGCGGCGGAGCGCAGGTTGTCCTTTTTCCGGCGGATCATGCGAGAGCCATCGAGCAAAATGGGCAGTCCCTCCAGTGTTTCGCGCGGAGAGGGGGCGGGCGACAGAAAGGGCCAGTTTTGGAAATTCATTTATTTTTCATACTGGGATTGAAGTGTTCCCGGGTGAAGCGGCTTCATCGAAAAGGGGGAGTGGGTTCTGAAGAGAGGAAAGTACTAGGAGAAGAGGAAACGTGAGGGGAGAACCAGTGCAAGTATGAAGTAGTAAAGACTCCGTTTGTTCCGACTTCAAAGTATTTCTCCCGCAACAAATCATCCCTCGATTACTTTGCGCCGCTTAATTTTTTTCCTTTGGATATTTTTCAGTTTTTTTCTTAAATTATTTTTCCAGATCATTACTTGCTGGTCAAAGTGTTCCCTGGAAATTACATCCCAATAATTTACGTATATTCTTGCTGCAGAACGTTCGTCGCCAATGCTTATCGATGATTTTCAGAATAGCTAAATCTAGTTATGCACCATTTAGCAATCTACCTTCCTCCCATATTGAAGAACGTGTTTCTCGTTTTTAAGAAGAATGCTGTTCCCTTCCATTGTTGAGTAACTTGCACTTGTTTAATATCAAGAGAATTACTATTTACTGTAATTTCTACATGTTTCAATCAAGATTCTAACGTCTCCTCGGTTTTAATAGGGGCATCATCTAAAAGCACAAAATATCATTCAAGTTCATGAGGTAAGTGCCAATTACTTTTTAGTGGTATTGGTTGAACGAATTACAAAGAATCCTATTTTTTACTCCTTTAGAATATTTTCTTTCAAAAATCTTATAACTATCATATATAAATTATAACATATCAAACATTAGCATCGACTCCGTGTGTACTATTATACGAATTATTATTATATGTAATAAAACCTCCTTCATCATATTAAATTATATAACTACATAATAATTATTATTTTAATGGTATATAAGCTAATATATTTTGATAACTGATCTGACATCAAAATGAACTTTGCGCTATTATCTAATTAGTCACATGAGTAGGATTATAAAAAGAGATTTTCAATTTAAGATAAAATACAGCGTATCCGATCTTTATCTCTGTCGCGATCTCATGCGAAACATCTCAAAATAAATTGTTTCGATAGGAAATACATTCTACGCAGCGGGGTAATAATATTTGTAAAACATTCAAAACAGATTATGAATGTAATACTATAAATACTATAAAATACTGAAATACTATAAAAATAAATACTCGTAAATGGTAATCATTCTAACGTATAGTGCTTATAACGCATTGCATAAATAATAATGGAGCAAAGAATGGATCCACCAAAGACGTTGAAAAACTTCAATTTTTGCCTTGTCTCAACATTTGATAGCCTTCATACCCTTCCAACTGAAATATTATTTTCATTACCGCGTCAGTTAACAAGCAAGCCAAACTGATATTTCCGAAAAATAAATCGATAATTGCTGAAGAAACACAAGAGCGAAAAATAAATAAAATTCTTAGCTTTCGCATCATAACTGAAGACGATATCTGAAGATGACGTTGCATTATATGAAAGTAGTCGTCTCTATGTACTCTAGTTCCAAAGAATTGCAAATGCGAATAATTTTTCCGATGAATCTTAAACTTATATCCATCCTTCGTTCTTCTTTTCAGCAACAATTTGGCATCTGTTTGAAAATGGACCTCTGTAGAGCGAAGCCCACCTCCGTAAATTTAATATTCTCTGAACACCAGCGAGAGATAACCGCCGATGTGGCACTCTAGGAGTATTTGGAGGACCTTCTGTGTTGATAATATGACTAATAGAGAAATCCCTCTAAAAATGGACTTTTGTCCACAGTTAGAACCATGAATTCCATATCTCAGAATCCGTATTTCATAAACATAACGGCAAATATGTACCGAATATTTCAGTTTTTCACAGGGAAGGTGGAGGGATGGCGGGGCCAAAGTAAAGTAAGAACTTTCTGGTTTACCAATCCAAGAAATTGGTATGGAGCAACAACAGTAAATCTTTTTCAATAGCAACCAGCAAATCAGATGTGATGATACCTAACGTTCGCGCTTCACTGCAGAAACCGACTACCAATCCCACGTACATCACATATTTGCCATACAATCCATCGAAAGTGTTCATTTTTATACGAAATAACAGTAATCTTGAATTGGTAAATCCAATTATTCCATTATTTACACATTGGCCAAGACGCATGGCCACTGTTAAGCTGCAGCTCTCAACCATGACTCAGGGCACTAAAATCTATAATAAGGTAAAGGCACAATGCCATGGGATAGGGGAAACGGCAGAAAAAAGATGGAAAAGGGTAGGCTTTTGGGGGAGGAAGAAGCGTAATTTCTGGAAAGTACGTTTTTAAGGGAATCGGACAAGAAGCGATGGAGGGGCTAAGAAGTAAAAGAGGATGGGACGTGTTAGCGCTGTAAGATAAGGGAGAAAGAAAAAACAGGGGAAGATGCGAAAAAATTAAGGATGGGAAGGGAGGACGGAGGGTCAGAAACGGCGATAGAACCGACCGTACCAAAGGTTTCCCTCTCTCTCCTCCTAACATCCCTTTATTCGGTTTTATATCGAAAAGATCCGTTTCGAAATTACA
The DNA here is from genome assembly GCA_000376725.2 of Ladona fulva. Classification (NCBI taxonomy): domain Eukaryota; kingdom Metazoa; phylum Arthropoda; class Insecta; order Odonata; family Libellulidae; genus Ladona; species Ladona fulva. The sequence continues at coordinate 554,435 of KZ308165.1, forward strand.
CCGCCGACCGCAATGGCGCCGCATTTCCACTCTGTCCGACAGAGGGAAGCACCGCCGCCGCCCGGATGAAGGGGTTTGGCTCAAGCGCATGTATTGCGCGCAGTAATCCGCTCCGCGATTAATATGCTATTATTCCCGTTGATGAGCGCTTAAGAGTAACCTGACCGCGAGGATACTTTAACAATCAAACGGGATGTTTGCTGAAGAGGGCGCCATTCCCCACGGACGATCGAAAACATATTTAGCGCGCGAGGACAGGGGATTTCGGGCGGGAAAAATCGGAGTCCGTGGAAACGGATTTGCCTTGTTACTCCGGCGTTAGCGGCGATTTAGGCGACGGGCTAAATTATTCAGGGCCGCGGATGAATCCATTTTTGAAGACCGTTTGAAACGGCTCCATTATATGTTTACCTGCACATTTAATTGTGAGGGTCGCATCTCTGCGGCTTTTGGCATTAGAAAATGTATGCATTCCCTTTTGATGCGTGATTATCTGGAAACTGATGGGCTGATAAATGATTTTCATCCATAAAGGATGAATGAGGCATGTTCCTTACGCCAACGTGCTAGTAATGAAGTGCGACGAATCATTCTTCAGATAAACAACGTATCTATTCTACTTTGAGATATTCTGTTTACTTTAAAACCAATGATTGCACTTTGTTACGTTTAATTTAATTTATGTTTATACTATGTATTAGTACTTTAATTGTAATTGACATTTATTTCCTTTTTTATCTTTATTCTTTATCATTAATGGGTTACTGCAAGACGGGACTAAATAGTGCCAATTTCGGCCGAAAATGAAGTCGCAGTTATGTAAATATTACAATGGCAACAATGAAACTGGAGCGTCTCCTCTTCTATTTCACCTAGCGTAATAGCTAATTAATCTCGAAAAATAAATTAATTTTGATTGAGGAAGAAGAAACAGTTGTTAAGATATAAAAACCTAAGTCAAGCTTGGGGTAGTATCCAAAAGATGGAGAAGAGAGATGTAGAAAATCCTCATATACCGAGAAAAAATCTAAAGTTTCAAAATAGACACTTTCCAGTAAAGAAATTGGAATGCAAAACACAAAACTGGTTCATATTTAATTAAGAATTTTGTAGTAATTAAAGCCCTATGATTATGTTTACAACTCCCATTCGAGTATGCAAAAATCGTGCAAAGATATTTGCAAGAAATTTACTGGTGTGTTTTATTTCCCTCTAATTCACTGGTAATCGATATTTACATAACATAATCATGTTACAATCCGATATAAATATACCTTTGGAGAGAGATTTTAAAGTATGATCAAAAAGGACTTCTGGCGGCTGAAGTATCATTTTCTGACATTAGTGCTCAGGCGTTATATCGATTTACCTCTTGTCCATCGTCAGAACTTTTCAATAACTCCCTCAAGAAAATTGAGTTGTGATATAAAGCAAAAAACATTATAAACCAGTTAAAACAGTATCGGGCAATTTATTCCTTTCATGGACAATTCTCCCATTGTTTAAGTTTACGTCATATTTATAACGTGGTGATCAATGAACAGGAACGAATGTTTCACGAACTGCTGAACCGTGGCATAAGATTGTACAATTTTTTTTACAATCTGTGACGAAATAAACGAAAGTATAGATTTAGAATTTGGTTGGGGGCTAGCATGCTATCATTGACCTGCTAAGGTCTCCGGTTAGAATACTGGTTGAGGCATGGATGCCTATATTCCTCCAATTGTGCTTCTCTACGTCAATGATAACCATAACAGTTGTTGCTGGGGATGACCCAGTTTGCAATAAAAAATTACTGTTTTTGTAATATAAATCGTAAATTATAAAAAACGTCTTCCTCCCAAAAAGAACAATTTTATAGAAATAAATTTTGCAGAAATTCTTTCTAAAACCATTGCAAATAACTTTCCGCCGCGCCCGAAAGATCTTACACCGTCATTCGAGCTCTGATTAATAGATGCTCCGAATCCTGTAAATCCACCAATAAAGGCACACGGTTAGGGACTGTATTTTCTCTCCAACACTGCTTAAGGGAAACGAGCATGTGTAAAAAAACGAATAAAACCAATTATAAAATATTTAAAGGGACAGTCGTTGGGGTTTTTTTCGGGAAAAATTAGAAGCAGACCGGCCAACCAACGGCCGAGGATTTTTATATGTCCTCTTCAATGACCTCCCACAATCCTATGAAATTTTTAATTATCTGGAGAGCGCGGAATGGCGCCCCTTCTTTTTTATTTTAAAGACGCCTCTAGCAGGACGAGGCACGTACCCCTTCCCCATCCGCTCAGTCGTAAAAAAACTTGAATTCGGTTCACGACCGACAAGGGCGACGGGATGCGATCCTCCTTAGCGATTCATAACGCATGCTCCATCGAAATAATTGAAGGAATTTTGAAAACATTTAATCCGTGCAAGATGTATGGCCGAAGGGTAAAAAGACACTTTACGATTGATAAAAGTGGACCCGCCCCCCTTTCCCTCTTCTCCCGCCATTTTTATCATTCCTTTATAAGGGTAGCATCCAATTTCGGCTTCATTCCAGTTTTACTCGTCCTTCCTTTTTAAAAATCCCCGCCTCCGACGCCACACCCACGACTTTTCGGCCATCTGAACCCCTCCTTTCTACTCTCTTCCAACCGCTATTTATTATCACTTCCTCTTCTCCTTTATTTTATTCCGTATTCCGTATTTATTTCGGGTTTATTTACTGCGGAATCTCATGCGGACTGACTTCTCGATTTTTAGTGCTATGCTGGGTTTTACGTCGAAAGTGAGGCTGATCGAATTATCCGCCCAATTTATATTTAGACCTTTTTTTCGGTATAGCGAGTTGGATTAGTCACTCTCTTTATTAATCTTGTAAAAAGAAGATAATAAGGTTTGGTGAGGATAGTAAAAATAAGTGTATAAATGTAATTTTTCTGGCGACTGTTTCTTCGCTTCCCATCAGTGATTTTTTTCCTCTTTAGGCACATCTCAATCAAATTGAGAATTCCGGATTCGAGTAAGTAATGTTTCACACAAATACAAATAAAAATGGCAGATCAACGGAGCAAATATCATAGAATAGCATATAACAAATCCAAGGTATTTATAAGCATAATCATCATCTTACGTTGGAAAAAGCGGTAATTAGTAATTAATCAATGTATGTTAATTTTACCATCAAGTGAGTTTGTATTTTTCATAATAAAAAGCTATGTCTATTACATAAATACTCTCCCATCCTAATTCTTAGGATTTTGGCGCCTCCTGTTTAAAAACGCTTTCTATGTATCAAATTGATAACATGTTAGTGATATATTGTGATTTTAACTTGTACAAAATAAGAATTTTTACACAAGGAAAAGAGTTTAGGTGACTTAGCACGATAATGCGTGCCCCTGAGAAAATCCCAAGGAGAAACGGACGTAAAAAATGTCTGACTGGACCCGGACTGTAATCCGGGTCTCCCAATTGCTGGTTGGTAAAACCGGAAGCTTTTCATGACTTAATGCTATTTGTTGTAAACCTATTTAGAAATTACGTACCTTAATTTCGAAAGAATCTAAAATAAACCAATCTTTCAACTTACTGTAGTGCCACACTTACTTAATTGCCTTTGATATGTACATTTACGAAGAAGCAAACGGAAAGACCTTGAACAAGATCGTCCTGGCCTTAACTTGTTGGGATTCCATCACTAAAACAAAAGCAATAAGCGACAGTTATTTATTTTATTAACCACATACGAGTTGTATGTGGTTTGTAAAATTAAAAACAGCCGCTTATTGCTTTTTCTTGGAAAGAGTTTGTTTGATTTTACTATTCGAAATCCTCATTAGAGATGTAAACCTGAGTTTACGAGAAATCATTCGCAAGAATACATGAGTTGATTTATATCCTTGGAATCGACATATAATCAAAAGAAAACGGTAGGTCATTCATAAGAGATGCTTTGATGGCATACAGCTTGATTGTTTCTTCCCCTCAATTATAAATAAAATCATTGATTTCATAAATAGTAGAATGCATACTCCTCCAATTACCCCCTTCTGAGTCCTCTCCGCTTCTGTTCCCCATTTCTAATTAATTCTGAAATCAATTTTTTAATCAACCAGCCCATTGGTACAAATATCACGCGTTAACAAGATAGAGCCTGCATCATCATTACTGATCGGAAATTTTCGATGCAATGTGTTTGATAAAAAAGACAAGGATTGGAATTCATTAGGGCAGCAATGAAGTATTTCCTTTGGATAAGAGAGGGAGAGTGGAAACGTAGAGGCGTAAACATTATAATTGCGAAAGATTGGATTTTAATTGCAGGTATGAAAAATAGGTAAAAATTCTGAAACTGCGATTCGAGTTAAGGTTTAAGAGTTGCCTTCTGGATCATCACGGATTTTTCTGCAGAAAGGAGTGGTTAAGTGCATGTATATTACAGGAATCCCTATGTTTAGAGTTACTGTATAAAATAACGGAACAAAGTAAATTAAAATAAAGGCGATTGATGCATGTGTCGATGCTGAAATCACTACAAAAATTTGGTATTGATTTCAGTAAAATTATTGACACCTCAGACGCTAAAATATCTGTTAGGTATATATGAAAATACATTAATTCCTTGAAATGATTTCTATACCTTTTTCCTCTAGTTGTGCTAAGTTTCTTAATTCATTCCATCTTAATAAGAAGCATCATATTTCGGTATATTTTTTAGATTCGCATCAATAAACTATCGTTAGTGTACATACGTGACAATTCTGTATCTTATGAAGTAAAGCTTTTTAAACTTAACCATGATGTTGCTTGCTGATGGTATAAGATAATTAGATGCTAATAACTCTTGAATAAGTGCAAATACAGTATACGAAACTGATGTGATTAACGACAAAGTAGAGTGCACAGCGATTGCAAGACCCATAATGTTACTCCATATATATTAACGACGCTAATCAAGCGGTACAGTTAATTTTCCGGTTAAATATTTTTTAATTAAATTATCATTCACACTAAGGAAGAATTTTTAAAAACCTTGCTTGTTAGGAATCTCATTTAGCAGGTGTTGAACCCCTTAAGTTTTTTACATTCGAAACGGTAACGGAGGAAATGTTGTTTAACGAGGTATCAGTGTTTATATCTCATCCTAACCAACCAACCTCGCAATGCCCCAGTATTTTTATCTCTGCAACATCTCCTTAATTCTTCTTTATTGGCTTCGTTAGGTCTGGGCTTTCTCTAATGATTCCAATGAATTTGCGGGATAATGAAGGATCATTGATTGCTTCGAACAAGTTCCTTCCTTTTCTCGCATCTTTCCGCAGTCAACAGACTAAACGGGAGGTTATATAATTTAAGAGGGACATTAGTAAGGTATATAACGTAATTATAACTAGTTGCGCGAGTATTCCTTAATGATGTGAATGGTCTACCTGAAGAATGTCAAAAACAATGAGCGAAATAGGGACAAACACGAGTTTGTTCCCTCTTGCAAGAATCTCATTTAGCAGGGACTTACTATTCATTTAGGAAGCAACAGAAACTTTACAAAGTGCGAAGCATTTCCTCTTTCAGTTGTAATTTGCTCTCCGTTGTATTTGGCATTACATTTTTATGCCAAAATAATACAAGACTAATTGGAATTAAATAGTCTCTGCGACAAATATTGTAACAAGCGCTGATTGAATTTGAAAAGCCAAGTTTTTATAATTAATTTTAAATTTTTATTAAACTAAAAATTATGCTCTTATGATAGAATACTTCGATATTTATTCTCAAGGTAACTTCCCGGATGCCGTTGATCGATTCCAATCTAATAGATTTTATGTGTATGTCGTAATGTCATGTACTTCATTAATTGCCTATTTTAGGTACTGTTCAGACTAAATCTTCAAAGGATGCACACAAATTGTTAAGACTCGACAAAGTATAGCTTAGTATATTTACACCTTCGTAGAATAGTATATTTATGTCTATAAATGATTATCAAACAAATATCTACAAAGTTTCGGAAAAGCTACCTTAAGGAATCAATCAACAACTATATTCAATTTTAATTGTTAATAGAATGTAGAACTTTCATAAAACTTTATTGTACGATAAAAGTTCGTCTTTTCTTCCTTCCTACTCGAAAACCTACCTCATTGTCACAGCCCTAGCAGTTGATTCTAGTTTGAAAACCAATCCGTATTATTCATTATTTATCTGGTTATTATTTCATAATTTTATCTGCGTATTATTATTTATGTTATAAATTAGTTGGAGATCAATATTCCCGATATACCAGATTGAAGACAAACTTGAACGTAACCAAAAAATTAGTAAAACTACCCGATGTTGATTTTGCGCACTCCAAAAACCGAGCGAAGAAGAACAGCTGCTCTCAAACACTGCAATTACACTGACTTAAATATTTCCAAAGTGGCAAACACGTGGAACGTAAATCAAATGGCGCGTTAAATGAAAGGATGTACGCACTTGCGTCTTCACTCTCCAGCCCAAAATGAGACGTTAGGGGGACAGGATAAGTGAACGAAGGGAGAGAGAGACGTTGACATTTTGATTCGGGAGTTTCGTGCGAAGCTCGCGACGCTTCGGATGATTTACATGCGATACTAAGAATGGACCATTACGAGGTAATGATCCACATTAAGAAGAACCATAGGATGGGATAATTTGAGGTCAGGAATAAGAAAAAGCCAATAAGAATGTTAATGGGGAGGGGAAGAGGGGAAACTGGAATAAGAAGAGAAGGTGAAATAAATAGGGGAGCAAATTATAGGGTAGAGATACCACCAAAATGAGGAGGATCCTGTGAATGATGCGATGACCAAACCATTGTCTTGTGTTAAAGATACATCTAGTACAGCACGAAAGGTCGTTAATCTACTGGAAAAGATAATTCACGCTGACACTCCTTTGAAGAGCGAAAAATTTCTAAGACTGAGGAAAACTATTATTTTAAATACAGACCGGTCGGAGAATGATGCATGCTTGAGGAATAAGGAACGGTTGAATCGATTACGGAACATCAATTTCTTCTACGTATCCTTTTCTATGCATTATTTATCGACGAATAAAATGAAAAACGGACAATGTTGAGTAAATACATAGTAACTTGAAGCATAGGTACAAAAAAAGATTTGACGAAACTGTTTGAGAAAGAAGAGGAATAAGAAGTTTCGAAAGAAATTTTTAACGGCATAAAACTACGAATCTTCAAGACCATGAAGAGAAAAATCCGAAGAATCTGCTTCGGTATAAGAATAAAAAACTTCATTCGATTCTTAATGTCGAATAAATCCCTTTAAAAGTAGAGAAAGCAATCGTTATGACGTGGCTATGAGTACAGCTCTAACAAAAAGGATTTCCATAAAATATCTTTTAAATATTATAACATTTAACATTCATTAAATTCTGATCGGAGAAAAAATTCACATTCAAATCCTTTCTTAAAAATCTGCCATAAAACTTGTAAATTATATTTTTTAATATTTATTACTAC
>KZ308165.1:571856-617218 GCA_000376725.2 Ladona fulva
AGGATTGAGGTAAAGGTGTTAACTTGGCACATTGAAGTTGTGCGACTAAATCCCAAGGAATAACAAGTGTGAAAAATAATGACATGACTGGGACTCGAACCCAGGTCTCCCACTTTCCGGGCAGGTATTCTAACCACTAAACTACCATGCCATGATGTGGCGGACCACGGGAGTTTAGTGGTTAGAATGCCTGCCCGGAAAGTGGGAGACCTGGGTTCGAGTCCCAGTCATGTCACTATTTTTCACACTTGTTATTCCTTATCATAGATACTATTTTGAAAGGATTTTTATGGGAAAAGGTTAAGTTAAAATTAGACAAAAATAAGCTACTGCCGTTCTGCTACCTTAAAGGTTGTCGAAGTGTCATGCGTAGCTATTGTAAGCCAAGAGGCATAAAGAAATTGTAAGACGCTATCTCCGAATTCATAATAAAAATCGTGATAATCGGTATCGTAGCAATGATAAAATAGCGAAGTTATCGCCTCAAGATTGTATACTCACAATCAGATAAACACTCCCGCATCCAGCCATGAGAGAGTTCCGGATTGTCAGCGGGTACAAATTGAGAGAAAGGTTTCTAATTGGTTAGGAACAACAATTAAAATATATCTACTGAAAAGTGGTACACAATCGATTGCTTAGGACATCTTTTAGGAGTGAAAAATAAGAAAACGAACGATTTAACGATTGAAGTAAGCTCTCCTGTTTTAATTTATTCTACGTTTCAAAGAGTTACAATAAATTAAAGGAACAAATTCCAAAAATCCGTCAAAAAGTGTTAATGCCCTATGTGCACATTTCACCTTCGATAAGTCATCATTCTCCAAGGAGACTGAGGAGTCTCCTTGGAGGCAAACCGTCAGTTTCCTTGGTGCCTCTAATGATGCTGTCTAAAAAGAGGGATGTGTACATAGGGCGATTGCACTTTTTGATGGTTTTATAGAGTTTGTTCCTTTGCTTTATTAACAGTACCATCAGCGATCAATTCTGTCCTTCAAAGAGTTACAAGAATAAAAATTAATCAATGCTATTGGTCTAATTTACGACCTCTTTGGCCATTCATGTCATTCTGCTTCATCTCTACAAACATCCAATCTTCCAATAGGTAATCCAGAAATGCGACCGCCTTGCAGGATAACTGAATTTATCGAGAGTGGACCATTTGAATACATTGTATCAATCAGCGTAACAAAGACATATTATCATCCAGATTACGCACATACTCATATTCATCGATGTTTACTAAAGGGCTTAGTACCGAGAGAGAATCAGAAAGAAAACAAAGCAATAATTCGTTTCAAAAATCTAATTAATACAGAAAACGATGCGTTATTTAACAGACTGGAAATATAAGTTTAACAGCAGTTGGTAACGGTCCACGAAATATTAGCTTTGTAGCCGATTGTTACCATGAATCAGTAAGCCTAACCAAGATGCCTTACAAAGTAGGATGGGGCTAGTTACGTAGTGCATGCATATTTCATAATCATGCTAATCCCCTTTAAAGTTATGAAACTGGTAGCCTCTTCTATTAAAATTTTTCTTCCATACTTTTCTATCCCTATGCATATCATTCGCTTCAGAAACACCATGAAACTGTTCACAAGTCCCCTTTTATTCTACTCTCTTTTCTTCAGGGTCTAATGCACTTCATTCGACTGACTTTTTCTCAGCCTTCCTCTCCCTTTATCTCGACTGGAGAACAATAAATATTTCTTGCCCTCGAAATAGCACGTTTTACGGCTTATTAACAACAAATTCCATTATTATTATCATCACGAATTACTTTATAAGGTGATCATAAATCAGACGATAATGACAAATATTTACAGAGACCAGTACCTCCCAACTCTAAAGGGATACAAATTTGCCAAACAGTCAGATCTCTGAAAAAATAAGATCTAATAGTAATTTGAAAACGATAACATAAAACACAAAGAATCGCTACCACCAATTATATAAAATTGATTCCATCCCTTGCTAAAACTTCATTACACCTGTATATCAGCGGATATCCATTCATACATCACCGACGGCAAAGGCCAAATGGGCATCATTGGACACCAAACAGTAATTACGCCGCACACCTACCGACCTTCCTCGTCGGACGCCGTATCCCCTCGGGAGATCTCCAACAACGCCGGCCCGATTTACAGCGCCGCCCAGGCGGGTGTCAAGTCACTTAAAATCCCACTCCTTCCGAAGTGGCTTTCGCCCGCGGCCACGGCGGGAAAGCGCAAATTAGGAAGGTATTTGAGTCCGACGATCTGCTCCGACCGGAAATCGAACACTGAACCTCAACATCCCAACTCGTGAAGACGAGGGGAAAGAATTCAAAAGGACTCGTGCGGCGTGGAAGCTTGAAGATGGACAAATATCAGCGTTAACAAGATGATTCGCCGGACAAAGAAGGTGGAGCCGATAAAGCGGGGTAGAGAGAGGTTTCTGATAACCGGATTCCCTGGGATGGGTGAAAAGGAAGGGCGCGAATAAAGAAGTGTGTGCTCTTGTGACGTAAATGATGCGGGATAGCTAAGGGGACAGGAAGAACATTTTTGCGATGGGACAAATATAATGGGATTGCTGAATACCAGTCTACCATTACTACTCCCAATGTTTAAAGGTTCAAAGTTCAAAGTTCAGGGTTAAAAGATGACGATTTTCAGCTAGGTGTGAGTTTTGTAAGGAAATACTGAAACTTACGTATTATAATAGGTGAACATGTTCTTCCTAACGACCCTGGCATCCCACGGATACTAGTTTGAAAATGAGATGAGATGTTAAAAGATGAGGATATACCGGCCGGGTTCCCTGTAGTAATACTCTCTGCCTTAAAACAACCAACATTCTGAAAGAATCCCATATATTTTATTGCCACTCTTTGTTTGCAAATGATTGACTAACGATAAGGAAATAATCTACCTGAACAATATTTGCACGAGAATAAAAGAAAAGAGAACTTTTACATTCTCTATTATATCTTAATAATTGAGCTGAATGACCGACGATCGTAATAATATTAAAATTGGAATGCCGCACCCCCTCACATTTCACCTTTCACTCATAAACGAGAGTTGATACAAATGAACAAGATTGGCCAATTCTGTATCGTCGAGGGACCATCCGAATGGCATAAAATTAAAGAGAAAAATTCAGATCTAAAAATACTGATTGTGAGATCACTTTTTTTGTGGGAAACTTTTGAGTGGGTCATCTCCAGATGGCGGTGAATGTTAGGATATCTACGCATTTATTTCCCAGTCATTACGATATAAATCTTTCTAACCTAAGAAGATTACGATGAGGTTATAAAATTTGTGAAAAAGAATTAAGCAATAGATAGAACCGTTAACTTTAGATGACTTAATTGCTGTAGAGTAGTAAACCGAGTTTAAGAGAATCGTATCGTGGAATGCACGACTATACACAACTCCGAAATTTAGCAGAGTCATTCTCATTTCTTTGCATAAATATCCAACGATCCTAACTGAGGTTTAGATAACTTTAGATAAATACATAGTACCTCTAAAAGATATTTTCGTATGACTTCCTTAAAAGCTTTTATGGTTATAGGCCATCAAGCATAAAAAACAAAATATCATATGTACATGCAAACAATAGCTAACGCTTCGCAAGCCAGTACGAAACTTTAAATATCAATCTTAAGCCACAGCTTTTGCTATTGAGTATCATTTGAATACCTCACGACTGTGAAGTTTCACCAAGGTTAGTGCATGCTATAAAGAAGAAAGTATTCGTATAGACGAAACATAAAAGTCAGAAATATCTCACTTCTGCACAATCGAAAGACTTCTCTCCCGTTTCTTATTATAAGATTTTTGAGTATATTACGACGCGAATTGCAGAGAAATACTCACCATTTGAATTCTAAGGACTTACAAAGGGTGTGGCAAATTCAGGTGGTTGTTTCGATAGCTCAAATTAGCAGCGCCTCGCGAAACATGCTGCAGCAACAGCAGAGAGGGACAGCTACCTAATCGAGAGATAACACTTCCGAATTCCAGGAATAATACGTCGAGGGTTCAGGAGTAATATTTCCAATGCCATTAGTTCTATAGCATATAATAACGACCAGGGATTTTCAACTACATTGAGTCACTCGTCTCAAGAGGAAAAGAAAATTAAAGAAGAAAAATTAATCGTTTAGTTTTACAAGGTATTATTCGTCGGAGGCTCTTTAATCTGAATGACAAAAGGACAATCTTTTTATTACATATATATCCGCAAGGGTTGATGAAATTATATAGGGAATACCTACTAAAAGTTTGAATCGCTCACAACTATTACGAACCAAAAATTAACATATTATTATATAATGATGATAAATGAATATAGTATATTATTAATTATATACGAACCTAAGTATAATAGTATATCATCTCTTTAATTATTCCAGTTGCTGTGATTAAACATAAAGAAAAGTCTATAGAGGACAAAATGGCTCAATATAAAAATGCACTAGCTCTGTAAATTCATCACCTCCGAAGGCTGGTTGGACCGTCATTCACCATTGGTAACCAAAATCTATCAGTTTACATAGAAATTATTTCTAATGTGGCGTTTAGGGTTCCGGAACAGAATGAACGACACATCTAATCAAGTATAAAGGAGCAGAGATGTGCACAAATCTGGGTAGAATGGCAATACAAATAGTAGGCCTATACGAATCCTTTTAACTGTATCTATGATTTAGCAAAGCTGTTGAAAAGAAGAGGTTGAGATTATTGCATACCGTTGACTTTTAATAATATGTAAGTTTCCAAGATAAACAATTAAATTCTCTATTCGTTTGGATGAAAAGTGGATGTGAGAACACCCGATAGCTTGTCATTTCCGATTTACAATTAGAGACATGCTGATATCAAAATACTATCACATAATAAAATTTCAATATGGGTGGTATGGAATTTATTAAACTTAGGAAGGATAACAGCAGCGATGAAAATAATCCGGAAAATCAATTGCAGAGTAAAATCGAAGAATTACCCCAACTATAGATTTACCAAAAATGATTGAAATAGCTGACAATGTAAATACCAATTCGCGGATAAGAAAAACCTTTGCACTTTTTCCACAAGTTTTATTACTTACGTACTAAATTTCCACGAAATAACGCCTGAACATATCGATTTCAATGAACCAATTCTTTAGGTCTCCACCAATCTAATATTATAATATTCTAGAAATTCAAGAACATGAAGAATTATTACAAGGAGTGTTAAGATTTTTTATGTTGTTTCATATCTTCTTTCACGTTAGAGTCGTGTGGGGCACTCTAATCTAAAGGTGAAGGCATTGCTGCCGCGAATTTTATGCCAATAACAGCTTCTCGGAAATCTTTGTTGGACTTTTATACTCGATATCGCTGAGCTAACATATGATTAATGCCCCGAGACAAGCATTTAATAATGGATATACGTATTCCTCCACACACTGGGTGAAAGACAGCTCCTTCTCCCTGTTTAAAGGCAAGTTTTTTTAAACCTGAAGAGGGCACCACCCTTCTATTGACCGCAGGCGCCGTGAGCAAGGCATTGTTTCAGCTCCCGCTTCGCCATGAGAATCAGCAATCAACCGTAGAGAGTCATCTTGAGAGATGCGAGGACAACACGAGAGAAAGAAAGAGCGAGAAACACCCTTGTTTGCTTTCCTTGATAACTTGAGGTATGTAGCGATTGTGTGCCCCCAGCGCCCCCTCCCCAAGGTGTATTGCCGTGTTCCCCACTCCCCACCTATCAGTGGGGGAGGGAGATTACTGGACGAGCCTCGCACTTATATCTTCCTTCAGTGTGTATGTTTGTGCAGGCGCCCACTTCCAATGATAATGCCCCCGGAGGAAAGGGAAGGAGTGGAGCGGAAGGCTAGAGTGAATAAGAGAGAAGAAGCGAAAAAGGTAGGAGGCTGACAAAGTGCAACGGTAAGAGAGGGTAGAACAACTATTGTTTCACAACATCATATCAGGGAGTCCATCCGAACCTCTTCATCTTCACGACACGTATGTAACTCAAAATTCGCAGGACACTAAACCATATGTTTATTTACGGGTAACTATTAGTATTAAAACCGTTTAAAAGTCAGAAACGACCTATCAAAGCTAAGGTCCTGGGTCGAACTTCCGGCTCATCACATTTTTCCTGATGACTGGGTATATTTACTACGTGCGAATTGGATTTCATACATGTTTTTCAATGAATTCCGGTATTTTAAATTTATCGAAAATTTTAAAACAAATATAATATCAAAATTGGTACCGCATACTGATCTTGGGTATTTTCCGGCACATTCAGGGCTTACGGTACATATGAGTTCTGCGGTATGCTGGTTCAGAACACTGACTGGGAACCTTCAAGTTAGGACGATAAGATTGAAGACGGAGATTGCACTTCTGTTGGAAGTAAACTCTACAGTACTGTGCCGATCATCGTTCCCCTGAGATTCAAAGAAATTTCTTTCGTAAGGTGTATATTTAAAGAAGATATGACGAGTATGGATCAGAAAAGTGGACGGCAGATACGGTTATGGTGCTTTCTAGGTGAATATAAAGAAAATGTTTGTGTGTTGACAGGAATAAATGACGTGAAAAAACGGATTCCAGAGGACAATTATGGTTTTTCGTGCTTATTCTTAGCGTAATATATAACAAGGGTTTACGATATCTATAAGATTTCGTCTTTAAAGTTCATATAAGCACAGAACTGTAATAGTTCATTCGGTAGTGATACACGCTGCAAAGAAAATCTTTTGTCTAAACTTAGTAAATGATTCGCTTATAAACAATATCGAATGAGAAGTCTCTGTTTATTATAGTACATCTATCTTTTCAATTACGAATAAATTTTGCAACGAGGAAAAAAATTTATTGCCAAAAACATTTCAACAAATGGAAGAAAAGTAGAGGAGTTAATAGAAGTAAAACACAACTCTGAAACGAGTGGGTGTTCATTAAGGAAGAATATGCATGGCAATCGAAATAAAAGTTGGACCAGAATCCAAAGACCAGGTGGATGTCTCAAAATTTTAAATTGAGTAATCCTTAATAATATTATCTTAAATGGCGTAAAATCGTATTTTTACCTACTATCATGTCAATAGAAAATTTTCACTGGCTTCTTAAAAACATATTTTGTGAAAATAACTCGTACATGAGAGTTATTACGAAGTAGCTTTCTTTTTTCGTGAATTCCTTTATACCATTCTAATTTACAAATTGAATAACCCATTATTATGAAAGAATAACACAATTTTCTATCTCCTTAAAAATATTGGACAGAGCTCTGAGACAAAAATATTTAGGTAGATGGATATTTAGGTAGGAAGACTTATGGTTGGTCAAGTGGTGCAATCACCTTCATCCCACCATCCCTATGGATCCGCCAGTGGCAAAAGCAGTTATTGTTTACTCTTAAATTTGGAGGAAAAGGATAAAGGAAGAATTGAGATCAGTGGAAACTATGGCCCTTCAGCGAAATATATTCGTAAAGAGGTGAAATTAGTAAATGAATGATGGAACCAGAGAAGACATTTTAAAAATAATGGGTCAAAGAGGAAATCATTAATATTGTACTCACCAACAGCTTACAGCTCATCAGTTAGTATGCACTGATAAAGTTATAATTCGTTGGTATAGCCAGGAATGAAGTTGAAGTGTGGCATTATTACACAGATAATATCTAAACTCTTTAGAAAAGTATTTCTCTTTCTCGGCAAAACAAATTAAAGCAGATGAGGAAATCTCTGTAACAGCGTTTACTTGAATAAGACCATTTTTATTAATCCATTTTCGATGAAGATAGGCTCTCTTACATCGTAAATTTTTGTTACTAATTATTATAATTTTCTGAATTAAATATTTAATGGAATGCTCTACCGGAACGATGAACAATAGCTCGCAAAAAGTAGATAAATATCATTCTATTTCGTTATGCTTAATACGCCTTGACTATGCCTAAAGAAAGTGCAATAAAGAGGCAACGGAAGCGAAAAAGCTGCATATACGTAATAAAAACAGGTAAACTGTGACGAAGATGGACGGAGGTGAAGGAAATGGGACTAAATTTGTATGAAAGGGTAGCTTGGGCAAGGGTAGAGAAAGGAAAAGGGTAAAGAAGGGAGGAAGAAACACGGTGGAGGAAGTCAAACAAAGTCTGACCGAGTGTTGACTGAGGTAAAAGTGAATTCAATGCTGTGACGCTCGCGATGCGTTTTGTTTTCCCCTTCTCATTCTCTCCTCCGCCGTCAGAAGGTCACTTTCAATGGAGACAAAAGAATAGCGCAAATGACGCCGCAAAGTTATTTTCAAGACGATGGACCGAGCGGATGGCTTCTTGTCCACCACAAGGGCGCACCTTCGCTAAATATTCCGCTATCTCTTCCTTATTTGTGTTTTAGCGCCTTCTCCAGGAAAAGTGTCTTTTCTTCCTCATTTTCAGGCTTCTTCATGCATCCGCGGAGTCTGTCAATCAAAAAGTACATTCTACGCCTCAAAAACTCATGGCTAATTTGAATTTAAAGTGATATAAGAACTTCAAAAATCCTGAAGAATAATAAAAAAATAAACATACCTTTACCACAGAGTGTGAGAATGGGTAGAAAACTACCACAAAGTCGAGGCCGATTTATTGAATTCTATAGCCGCAGTAATCAAAGCCTATTAAAGGAATGATTCCCTATGACGTAGCCAGTGCATGGAACATCTACATCATTCAATTACACAAATTTTCTTTCAAATTTATCATGGATTCCATTCAGCGACGTGAGTTATAGTATTTAAGAGTCGAGTATACATTTTAACTTATGTAAAAATGAGGGATTATATTTTAATTTAGATTAAATTTTTAATGTTACCACCCGCAAATAAATGAGGAATTTTTAATTGAGACAGAAGTTCGATTTCTCTCTGCGTAAGTGAATGCCTTCGATTCAGGTAACGAGAATATTAGAAAACCCATCCTGAAGATTCGCTCTATCACGCAAAACAATAAAATTCTTTTAAACATATCCTCACAGGATTAATCACTGAATTCTTCGATTCAACTTCAGTCTAAATATAGCTTACTCATAATCGAACCTCTCAAAACTCTTTAATACGAGTGAAGTCTCTAAGAACATTCCCTGACTGGACTGATCGAATGCTACTATATTTGAGATAAATTAGGTTCAAGTTATATTCATATAAAGTTTGCATCTTGAGTGTATCACTTAACTCCATGTTTAAGCAGGGGACAAATGAATTTAAAATTAACTGCATGTAATCCCTGCAAGCTCACAAGGTAGTCTCTGACCTTCAGATCCTTGCTTGTAGATTTGTACCCGGGGTGATAATTGGAAACGGTCGTGCTAAAAGCAATCAAGCAAAAATGTACCAATTTACTAGTCCTATACTTTTAAAAGGGAATACCGTAAATAGCTCTGGAATAGAGGTTGGTAACCTAGCCTACCCTATGCACTACAACCACATATATGAATGTAAGCTAATCAGGTGGTAAAGTAGTATTTTCAAACACTACACCACACCAATACTACACATACATTCCAGGAAATTTGTTAATCATCTCCAACTCAAAGGAGGAAGAATGGGAGGCGTAACTCAAGAAAACTGCGCCTAATGACAAAAGAAAAATTATGAATATAATCTACTTATGAGACAGCTATACCCTGACCCCAAATCCCCATGCAATCATAACCTCACAGTTCTTCCACGGGGAATTTTCCAACCCTTTCATACTTCTTCCCACTCCAAAACACTTCCCATCCCAACCTACTTTGGCACCCTCCCCTCTTCACTCTTCTTAACCTCTCTCCCCATCCCTAACCCTACGAAGGGCGAGGGCTTTCAAAGTTACATAAAGCGCATTGTTGTGGGGGCTCCGTGCGGAGGCGAGAAGTGAAAGAAATGGAGGCGGATGGGGGCGCGGAGGTTATGAAGAAAGGGTAAATATGGCGTGGCATCGGCAAACAAATGATCAAACAAAAAGGGGTGAAGGGAAGGGTGAGGGGCAGATTTGAGAGATAGGCTTCCTTGCAGTCTCAGGAGACGCGGTAAATGCCTTCTTTAAAACGTGAGGGAAGAAAAGAGATGCTGAAAACAGAGAGGGTGGAAGTTGGAAAAAATGGGAAGAGTGTATAATTAAATCTATCCTTACATTTTATTTATAATAGTATGAATACTATTACGTGTGACTATTACGTTCGGGAACTCGCCAAGGAAGGAAATGACGGACCATTGACCAAAGGAAACCTTTAATATTTACTCGAGGAAGGAGAAAAGCACCCTGAAATCTTTCAGCCAACAGCTGGCTGCACAATGAATGAACAATTTTATACATAATTACTTCCCGAAATACGAACTCTGAAAAATTAATTCTGTCTACAAAATATAGTGCACTCGAGGTATTGAGCGGAGAGCAGTTCAATTTCAATAGACCACCCTCGGTACTCACCTAATATTGATTTGAACCAATGGTTTCTTTCTTTAACTAAAGAGTCATTTATTTTATAGTTGACGAAATTTAGATGACATTTAGAGAACATTATAGCTGATGCAACCGCTGATTGCCTTTCTGATCAATGGCTTCAAAATTGCTTCAAATGATGGAGTAGCCGGCGTCGGTACGTACCCTTCAAGGAATTATTGACCTCAGTGGTCTGATGCAAGGAATTGCAAAAAAGAAAAGGCGAACTTACGATCAGAGGAATAGCTACTTAATGGCAATGGAATGTGTTCAGAGAGGGCACTGAAAAATGGTGAACTTTAAACTGTCGGATCGAATATTTTAATACATTTGATTAAATCAATCTGAGGTAGAAGAGTAAATGTTGAGGATTCATTGCGTTATTTGGCCTCTTTAATTATTTTAAGAAGTGTGTTGGGCTCGATTCCTCGGAAAGTTCGAAAATAACTTGGATGTTGATTTCAGAATGCCTATTGCTACTAACACAACATCCATTGCCATCTGGATCGGAGATCAAATTACAACGTAATATTGAATAAATAATAACTAATGTCTGGGTATTTTTCAATGATCTTATGAAGGTTTGATGAGGATATACCTTCACAAACAAAAACCATCTACATACTAATGCTGATGCATGATCTTCAACATCGATTGAAAAATTAGAATTATTTGTATACGAGTACATACTCATGGATAATAGATAGATATACATAATTTATATTACTCTGCCCAAAAGAGGCCAAGTTGTGCAAAAATACATTCTCCCGTTAAATAAAGGCTTGCTCACTTGAAAATGAAGTCGCAGCTGTAACGGGACGCTTCCTAATTTTCCTAATGGAAATATTTACAATTTAAAGCCTGGTAACATGTTAAGGTGATTGTAATTGCACATCGACAATGAACGCTCTTTTCATAACAGAAAGTACATCCGAGTTGATTTTCGCCAAAAATCCTTTTCAACTACAAAACTATCCCATAGGACAAAACATAATGGTGTTATCGAAATCAACATCTACGCAGTATCTTAGAAGATGAGACGAGATCAAAGATTACAAGGACACGGCAGAGTTTCCGAGAAAACGTGTATTATTTTCCGAAAATTAGTTTCATTAGAAAGCCATATACCGAGAAATTTAAGTTTTGCATTTCTAATTCGCTTCGGAAATGGCTCATTTTCACGTGTGAACAAAAATAAATGGGCGAGCAAATACAAATTAACAGCTTTTTTAATTATCCATGAGTCTGAAAAGAAGGTAAACTGTTTAAAGGCAGTAAAGCCCACAAAACACCCATTCGGTAGTGACCTTCCCCGTGTCCACGTCGAAGAAATTTAGGTCACGAGTTGAAAAACTTTTAGAGGGGTTTTGCTAAAACTTTTCTTCCGACGTAACAGTAACTGCAAAATGAGTCCTGAAAGGACAAAAGAAAACCGCAGAGAATAGGAACTGCGAACCGCTCTATCATTTTGTCTGCAGTAGTCTTGACTTGTTTTTTATTTATTCTGGGGCAGATGAAGCCTTGTGGCCCCCTCTTCCCCTCCACAGAGTCTCTCAAGTTATATATTACAGGGTTTACAGAGAGTAAAGTCAAGTACAGTGAATTAAAATATAAATAAATATATAAATACATTAAATTCTTATACATTGAGGAGACGTAAACAGATTCACTTAAAAACGATAATAAATAGATGAATATTACACCACTGTAAATATTACACCACAGATAAATAATTAAAAACGACAAAGTAAAAAATTCAAAAATAGTTAAAAGGTAGAAGGTAAAAGGTTAAAAGGTACCCTTTGAACCCTTCCCTAAAAAATCGCAAGCAGTTTTTGAACGGAATAGTCAAAACTTGCTCGTTGATTAGAGTTGTTAGGGTGATGCATGTCTGGAACCAGTCCAGTGAATATTCCTAAGTATATGAATATGTGTTCCTGTGAATAGTTTCCTAAATATTCGTAAGTATCACATGTTTATTTCATGGTTTCATGTACAGAATTCGTGGCAATATAAAAGATATTTTTAAGAAATCACCGTTATTGTATTATCAGTATTATGTTATACTATTAGCTTAATACAAAACATTTAAAAAATCATAGAAATGTACTAAAATAAGTCTAACAAAAGTAAAGTTTGTCAGTAAGGTCCTCCTGAGGCAAAGAAGGCTCATCTAAAGATGTCTAATCTTACATAAAATATTATAAATCTATTAAAGAGCTTAGAGAGAGTTACAACAATATTGAATGTGAAGTCCAGTGAATATTCCTAAGTATATGAATATGTATTCCTGTAAATGACAAAATTATGTATGTACAACTGAGTAATGCTTCCTCTATCCCATTGTGTCCCAAACTTTTTCATGCTACCGCCCCCTTGGATCCATACCACCGCCCCCCAAATATGAAAATCTACGAAAAATGATATCTGTGTGGCCATGGTTGAAGAAAGTTAAAAAGGAAATTAAACACTGCAAAGATAAACACATCCATCAAATTATATGACAATTTTCTGGTGTTGTATCGATGCCATAAATCCAGTCTATTGAGAAAGAACTCTATTGAGTAAGAAAGATGACAAGCAAATTCTTTTTCGTCTAGTGCCCCCATAGATTAGACCAGTGCCCCTGGGGGGCGGCATCGCACACTTTGGCAATCACTGCTCTAGACTAACCATACAACATTAGCGGGTAAATAATTACTTGAAAGGATATCTGCTATGACTATACACAAAATCATCATATTATAACCATACGCAAAATCATCTATTTTGTTTCTTAGATTGCATATTTTTCGTTGCCCCGAATTTTCGTTCTATCAACAAATAGTCCCGACTTTAAAAAAATAAACTTCCACCTCTAACTTACTTTCTTTTCTTTAGAATTTCCTGCTTTCTAATAATCTCTATTGCATTCCATTCCTTCTCAGGACTTGGCGCACTCAAAATAGTATTTCCTCACGTAATACCAATTTCTCCCCAAGACAAGTTAAATGTCTTTTCTTTTTTTCCCCGAGCACATCTAAGGAAGTGTTGACAAGCCTACGTCTTGGCTTCAACTTACTGAGCTTTTATGCGAGTAGATTCGAGAAAGTATCTTATTGAAACCATCCTTCGGCATACTTCCGTTTATCAGTCTACTATTTTTGCCAATCGAACGATTCCGCATGCATTCTTTTCCATTCATCTGCAGATCTCCATTAATGGCAGCTAAAAGCATTAGAACGTATATGTGTATCTTTATTGCCTCCAATAAATCAGATAGAGAACCAGCAATAAATTAATACTTGGATATAATTGGCTCAATGTAAACAAAATCGCTCGAGTTATAACTATCGCTGATCCATGAATAACCGAAATAAGTAAATCGCTACTTGCAAGTTCATAAAATTCTTTTTCATATGTCTGCGTAGGAACAGTTTTTTTTAATAAAAACCAGTGTTAGACCAAAACGTTAGCCGCATAGGGAATACTCAGAAATATGGTGTCATATATAAAATGAATCATTATATACCCTAACTGTAAGAGCGGAAGAAAATAATAGTCAATATTATCCATCGCCAAAGTGAGGATTCTTGTTGTCAATTCCTTTGCGAATACATTCATCAATAATTGTTGTTGTTTAGTAGAGTGGGAGATGACATGGTGACTTTGTCATGATTATTTGTGAATAATTATTACGATAATGATACGTATCTTTAGTGTAATTGATAATGCGGAAATATGCTTTACGCTGAGGGCTGTTAAAGGTCGGACGACAGTAACGGACACTATTTTAATGTAATGTATTTTCATATCTTATGCTGTGAATGATGGGACGAGTTGCCACCTGATATTTGCTTACTTGTAATTTATGTAAACAAAAGAAGTAATAATTGTTATAATATATTGCTTAGTTGTAAAATGATGTTGAGTTTTCCGTCAATTCATCTTTTCGTCTTCATATTAATTTGTATTCGTGTATAATCCGATTTACTTAATCAATTGTATGTAATAATTCCACATCTCACAGGGAGATATCTAATAATTAATTATGTAATTGACTTTAATTATATTTTTATAAACCCCTGGTTGGCCTATAAAAACTTATTTCACCATAAGAAATGTTAAAACGACACTTAATTGTCTATATCAACTGCATTGGAGATCCCTGCTCCGGAAAAGACAGCAAGTTGTACCCAGTATCCTACCAGATATCTCTCGAATATTTTCTTTCTCAAAACATTTTCCATGATAATTTCAGAGTCCACATACAACTAAAAATACGCGTCGACGTTAAAATTTCATGGAAGGAAAGGATTGATGAAAACTTTAAGGATTTTGACTTTTTGAATAAATTCTAACAGTGACGAAAAATACACATTTAGCACCATCAACTGAACGCTAACATTTCCAGCCAAAAACCTAGTATTTCAAATGCGAACGGAACACCTCCTTCGAAGAATAACCTTAGATTCTGCGTCTTCTGTGTCCTTCCCAGAGAAAACTCTCGGTAAACGGAATTTCTTTGGGAGAGGACGACGTGGCAGCGGATAAGTGAAGATCCAGATTTAGAATAAAAGTGGGGTACGGAATAGAATGGATTGGATGAGTGAGAGAGACGTTCTTTCGCGCACCAATCCCTCGCGAGATGCTGCTTGCACGAATCCATGAAAAATTCATGCTTTTCAAATATCTCATTGTTCCCGCAGGAGTGTTCTCCACGGTGACGACAAAGATCGGTGTTGTCTCCTTGTAATGAGAATTTGAGGCCGGGTTTTCCCTCCCCCGTCGGGTTAGGAGAAGATATGACGGAGACAAAATGAAGGTGGCGAAGAAGGGGAAGCTGGGTGACGAGAGAAAAAAACAGCGATAAGATGCTGCGGAAAAAGGGGTAAGAAATAATGGGGAGATGGTTCAGCACGGCGTTGAATGGGGCAGGATGTTTTGAAAGGGGTAAAATGGGGTCAGCCCCGCTCAGCTCGTTGTTTGTCGGGGAATGGGATAGCTCCGTGTCTCCCTGCTTCAAGGAGGAGACAAAAGAATTCGCCGTGGGTGAAGATGAACGTCCGCTAGCGGAATTGCAGCCGGGATAATGAAATGCAGGGGAGGAAGAACGTAGGGAGGGCTTTCAAAACAAATGAGGATCTAAACGTTCTCGCTGCTCGCTTGTGTTTTTTATTTTTAACCCCGTGACATTGGCGAGGAGGACGGAGACGGGAATACTGAAAGGGAAAAACGTTTTGAGACGTTAGGGTGCAGGAAACAAAAGCGTTCCGTTTATAAAAGAAGGGCTGACAATGAGGGAGGGATTTTAAAAATTCATAACCGCGGAAAGCGGAAAAAGGGTGTAAACAGCTCCCCTGACAAATGAGGAGATGCGACCGGGATTAAAGACAATGAGGCAGGTCGGTGGGAACACAATGGCTTCCGACGATGTCGCCAAGCAGCGCACGGCTTTTGTTTTCCCAGGGCGCACCACGAGCTTGCTTCATCGAGCTGGGCAAACAAACGGGCTACACCTGCTGAATGAGGGAACTTTTATTTTGCATTTTTTTCTTCTTGATCGAAATAGAGCGGGTTGGGTGACCTAGTGTAAACAGAGAGGTTTCATACTTGGCGTGCCAACAAATACGATGGCAGCGTCTGTGGCGTATGATTCAGAATTCTAGTTGGACTATTATGACAAAGCCCTATCATTGTCCCTGCTAAAATACCTTGGTGAATACAGTTTGAAAATGCAGCGATGAAAAATGAATGAATTGTTTACTTTTGTCTCAGTCTTGTTTATGGGTGTGATAATATAACAGTTAAATAGATAGCTTTCATCTCGGTCACTCTTTATTGAATATCACGGAAAATGCACCATGATGCTTTTCGTATTAAGTTTATTACGAGAAATGTTATTTGTAAGGTCATGTTTTAGCTTTCTACGGTACTTCTTCCATTAATAGAATTCCGGCTAAGTAAGGAAACCAATGGCTATTTACTTAAAACCTTATCCCCTCTCTCCAAAGCTTTACTAGCCAATGTTGCAAGGGTTACGGATCCACCCAACCTTCCAGCTTTGTAACAGAAAGGGAGCACTCTAATTAAATCTTTGACGATTTATGAATTAATTCCAACTAAATCGTGGAAAGTTACCTTTGAGACAAATTATTGCGACCTTAATAATTTTAGTTAAATTTAAAAAGGACAAAAATTATGCTATTGTGATATCCTATTGCTGAAATTAAAATGACAATCAATAAAGAGCTTTTAAGGGATAGGAAAATATACTGAACAAAAACTAACTATGGCTGTGGTTATGAACGCTGACACGCTAAAATCAGCTGATTAATTATATCTGTATCGACCCGTTTTTAATAAGGAATAAATGCAAAATTTTTAAGTAAAAATGTGTAAACAAGAGACTGTCTCAAGGACTACTTGAAGAGAAGTTCAAGTCCTTGCATATTCATTCAAGATTTGTTTGCAATACTATAATGATGGAAGTACAAAGTTCTAGGGAAAACCCAAAATATTCCCCCCTCCCCATATTCTTTCAGCTTAAGAGAAATGCATGGAAAAGAAAAAGAGGATTATTCAGTGAAACCTTTGCTATCATCATACATAAAAATCACAGCATTTTAAGCATTAACCGTTCCATTTCGTCTTCGCGTTCTATCTCCCCTACCTCCTAACAAGAGCTTCATCGATGGAGGAAAGGAATTGTATTTACTAGGCTACTAGTATTATTATAGCAGCGACGTCTTCCAGCTAAGGAAGATAAAAAAGGGTGATCCGTGAAAATATAAAAATGACGCAATTAGCCTACGAACTTTGGGTGAATTACACATTTTAAAGAAAATTAAAGCTAAAATATACTGTCAGTACCCAAACGTTATATAACCTTATTCTAAGTTAAACAAGTCAGAGGCCTCGTGGCCTAACGGATAAGGCGTCGGACTTCGGATCCGAAGATTGCAGGTTCGAATCCTGCCGGGGTCGCATCCTTTTTCCTATTTAAAAGTGGCAAAATGTTTTTCTTGTTTTTCTAATGAAAACTACACCTCAAAGAGATTGCGGCCGTTCTTTTATACAACAAGAATCACCACTGCCATCTATGGAGTTAACTATATGGATTGTTACTTGCTAAGTTACATTACTTTCTGTCTCTAAAGGTGCAAAAAAAATCTGCATGTATTTCCTCTTGCTGGTTGATGAACGGCTGAAGTAGGAGCAGAGGCTGCCCGTGATACGGGCGGGGCAGGCGGTCGCCCTGGCTCTCGAGGTTTGTGAGTCGCATGACGTTGGGTGTTGGTCAAATTTTTAGCAATGCGCTGAACCTTGGTGGATAATTGCTCTTTAAATAAATAATCATATAGCCAATAATTAATGGAGGTTAATCACCGTATAGATCGATCCTAGGCTAACGAGATAAGATTTTCAGGTCAGGAAGTTTCCTGATAAATACTACCTCAGTGAAATTGCTAAATTAATTGTGTAAAAAGTTTAATGAATCGATTGATCAAATATGATGGTAATTGCCGATTGTTACGGTCAATATTCAACAAAAACAATGTTTTCTTAAAATGTAATGCTATAGTGATAGTTATTTAAGCAATTAAAATTATAATAATCTAATATATATTATTTACGAAATGAATTATAATGATTACCAAACATATTTTCTCGTAAAAATGCCCTTCGAGAAATAATGGATGTTTTAGAAGTATCTATTTTTATGTAGCGCCAATATGACACCCAGCCGGGGGTGCTAATGCATCTCGGGCCGACTCAGAATAGTCAACGTACTGCACGTTACTGTATTGTACTAAGATCAATACTTGTTTTGGCACATCACATGAAAGTCGTCTGAAAATTAAAGCACCCCTTTAATATTCAGACGATTCCAGACCAATTACCACCTGCTTCATTCATATTATCATTTACTGCTTCACTTAGTAATACCGAAGCAATATTGATCTCATTGCATCACTTCAAGGAACAGAAATTACTTTACTACCCGTGTTACTGCATAAGTTTACAAAGCAACGGCAAGCGCGTTGAAGATCTCGGCAGCAGAGCAGAAAGAAGCTGTGTATGAGGACCTTGTTAGCCGCATTTTTTCGCAAATCCGGTCCTGGGAAAGGACAGAGGAGTGTCGACCCATTGTCTCGGCAAAATGATCGCGCATGCGCGCATCACACTCTCTCGGAATTCCCGCGCACCTGAAAGGCGGTACCAGTTGTGCTCACCGGGCGACCCCCCGAGGGCGTTGTGCTCACAGATTATTGGCCGCGCGACACAGCCACTCTGAGGGCAATCGGAGACAAAGGGTTTGGCGTAGGGTTTCAGCCGCCAAACAATGGGTAGCGGCTGGGAGTGGCGTAAAAGGGTTTGGGGAGGCATTCTTGCGGGTTGCGCGCTTTTATGGGGGAAATATATTGAGAGAGACAACGGCGGAGGCAGCGCCCCTCGTGTCAAGCGGTAATTGGGGGAATTGTGGAGGGCATGTGGATACGACAATGGAAGTAGCAGAGTGAACAATTGGAGCCAAAAGACCTATGTAGATGACGTTGAGGATGGAGATGCCAATTTAAAGCTATGTACGTGTATGTACTACTAAGCCGTCAGGCTATCTATTGAAGTTCAGATAGCCTAAACCAGGGCTGTCCAACCTTTTTGTGCGTGAGAGCTAACGTGATTGCAACATATATATCCAACATATTCCTAAAACGTAAGTACAAAAAAATCAGGAACAGGAGAAATAGCGCAATTATTTAGAAATAAATCCTTAATTGCGAAATTAATATTAATAATATTAAAATATAAATTATAAAGATTGTAGTAATAGTAATTATAAAGATTATAGTAACAATAGTAATTATATTACATTATCATATATGGCGGGTAACTGTGAGGGCATCGCGTTCTTTACCCAACTTCTTAAAACAATTGGTGAGTTATCTGAATTAATAGGTAACAAATCCAACAAGGTCAAGAGAAGGCAATGAGAAGGCGGCACACCAATGGACATACTGACCATGGCCTCTGTGAATGTAACTTGGAGCCAATGAGTTGTTGAGCTATGACATTCATTAAAATATTTAGTGCTGTTATTTCAATAGAAAATCTGTGATATTTATCCTAAAAAATAAAAGCGGGCGCTCCGCTTCCCGTACAAACTATTCCTCGTTACAGGTGGATTTTAGTGGAACGGGGAAGTCTTTTTTCTCAGTTTTCAAATAAAAAATGTGCATCTCCAGAAATGCGACTTACCAAAAAATCAGATGGTAAAGCAAGAGAGTCGAACAGCTAATCCGTTTTCTCACTTATAAGAAAGAAAAATATGATTAGTAAACCATTCATGTTGATGTCAACTATATAAACATTTCCTCACTACATAAACATACTAATTTAGCTATAAAAAGTACTTATTTAATGACTTATATGAATGTAAATAAACAAAATGATAAGTTTAGCATAGGTTCAAGAATAATCTACTCCTCTAAATAACATGATGAGCAACTGAAATAATTTGACTTCTGTTTACACTACAAAAATAGATGCATGTAATGAGGGATTTTTCACCTTTCCTCCCAAGAAACCCTTTTCTAATTTTTTAATAACAGAGCATGTAATAACATAAACACATATCGTAATTTATTACATTTGATGTAGTTCTGTGGAAAGAAAGGGCCCCAATCGATACGAGGAAATCACAGAAACCTAAGAAGTGAAATTATTCATAGATAAGGGTGTTAAAATAGTAAATGAGATATCTCTTTATATGACTAAGTAAGTCTTACATACATCAAGATCATCTTTTAACAGTTCAGAAATTATAAAAAAAATTGATCGGTTAGTTTCTCTCCAGGAAATTAAGAGTAATTTTAAATCACCAGAGAAGCATTTTCGTGACACAGGGATGTGATTGAATCCGGGAATATACCCAGAAAACCGCGATGTCTGGATAACACAAATGTATACTATGTGTATACAAGATGTTTTAAGATGTGCTTAGAACTAGGGTTATATGAGGAAGAGAGCAATGGGGCAGAACCAGCATTTTAATTCCTCCTCTGTCTAGAACAGAAGTCTTTCGCAAGAGGAAGAATTGGCCGATGATAGATCCTTTGTTGTCCTTTAGATCCCTCCGACCCTTTGTTGAGGCGTGATAGCTCACCAGGAGGTCAGTGAAGGGAATACAGGGGAAGGAAAATAGCTCCGGGCGCAGAAGAGGAAGAAATATTGAGCTGTTTAAGGCCTAATAGCGTAGGCGAGTCGGTCTTAGGATAGGAATCTGTGTGCGACAAGAAAAGTGGCTGCATTGAAAATGATGGCTTACAGGGGAAAACGGGGAGGAACAATTCATGAGATTCTACAGAGTGCTACAAAAAAGGAATGGATTTGAAAGGGGATGCTAGCTGGAGCTTTATTGGCTTCACATTTCATGCAGATTGCAACCTTGTGAGTTACTGGAATAGAGTAGGTACGTATCGGTGATGAATGACAGCAGTGAATGTACTGTTATGTTTTTTCAGCGTTATTAATCAAAGAGAATGTTCTGAAAACAATGCAAGGTAAAGTGCAACTTTACCGATGAGATACGAGATTTTACTTTGGAGTATTTTATAGTTTTGGAGTTATTTCTGGATTAGTAGACATATGACGGAATAAATGCCGTTTCAAATCATCTTCTTATGGCAAACGTTTATTCTATACCGTCTTTTCAAGGCAAACGTTTATTCTATATTCTACTAATGATTAGTGTAATAAATGAATATGAATTTTGCAATATTGTGAGATACTAATGTGAGATTCCTTAAAATGCATAGGTATATTACAACGAATATGTTGATGAACTTATAGACGAAATAATATTTAATGGTATCCTCTACTATGTACTTAATAAATTTAATTACTCACCCTAATTAGGTTTAAATTTTATTCTGTAAGTGAAAGCATATTTGATTTTTGCTTGATCACTGATAGAAGCCTTCTTTCTTAAGTACTTGCATGGAAAATAATATAACAACTTTTCTTTGAACTCTGTAAAAATGCCCATAGGCTTCGCCTAGTTTGTTCAAATCATTGTAATCGTAAATTAACATTATAATTATACAATTTATTCCACCCACACTGACAAAAGGTTTATCTCATAAATATTACTGATATAAAAGAGAACTGTTAAAGTATAATTACAAATACCTATGTTAGATGGATATATGATGCATGATGAGGAAAACCTACACTCGTAGTCATTTCATTCTTCAACATAAAAAGACGCACATGGTATTTAAAGACGCAATGAAGGGTTGCATTCAATGTGCAGAAAGAAATGATAGCAAGAAAGTATGTATTAAGTTAATAATATTTTGACAGTACTAACACCAAAGTACGTACATACATAGCAATGATGATGTGGAAAACATCATTATTTAGATAATAATAAATTCAATCATATCCGGCTTAACTTGGTGGAATTCCATTCTGAGATTGTTTCTATTCGAAAAATAAAAATAATTCTACCTTTAAATAACAACATAAAAATATCTTGAATGAAAAGAAGATAGCATTAATTACTTCAAATTTAATAAATATTATTTTTAACGAACACAAAAGCATTCCCTAACCTGAAAAAAAAACCCTATAAGCAGGGACTCTAAGCCAGGACGATAGAGTTATAATGCACTCTAACCACTCCGCTACCACAGCCAGCTCGGCTGACCACTTAATTTTCAGCATAGAGTGATTTTTCATGTTTATATGACTGACTGTATCTAAAGATAAAATAGAAACGAATATGACGTGGCGATGAAATATTAACAAAAATAAAATCGATTAAGTCTATAACAAAAACGAGCAAAGTAAATGAGATCATTTGAAAAACTGAGTAATGGGTGAAAAACACCTCGTATATAAGCTATCAAAAGAGTCATGAATCTGGCGAGACATTAAAGAAAGAGGTTAAAACACATGGGAGAAGGAGTAAAAATTTAGGGAAACAGGAAGGAATAAAATGAAAAAAGGGACAAGAAAGCGAAATAAAGTAGGCCGAGGATGAAAATAGAAAGATGATTACAAAGAGAAAGAAGAACTTTAAGGACATTATTTTCCAAAGGGACTAATCGCTGCAATTCACCAGGACGCTCTGAGGCGTTTCGACGTTTAATCTTTTCTTCAATAGCATGTTATGATCCATATCTGTCAAGAAATACCATTTTATACATTTAATAATCATCGTGGGACATTTCAATTTGTCTAACAGCTATTGCGTCCCCTAGGTTTTTCCCTTTGCAACTTACACGTACGGAATTATTTTTTGATTTATTCGACAAGAACATTATGCCACAGCTGCTGTTCAGCGTTTATATCATATCTCTGTTAGATATTTTTACCGTGGGCGGTCGTGGCACATTTCGAATAATGCGTGAATTGCCCATTACTCTTGACTGCAGTAGTAGCGATGCTAAATTCTTCATCTCATTATGAAACGCTGACGTGGATATGGGGTTGGAGTTGCAGCTCGGCCTTGAAATAAGGTCTCTGAATAATTACATTTCTTCCTGTGTCTTGTTTGTGATGGTTCTAAAACGATTAGAAATATTCACTGAATTACCGGCGGAGTATAAGCATAACAAATTTGAAGTTAATCGATATTGGAACATTAATGAACGAGCGACAAATATTATCATCAAATTTTCTGAGGAAATTGCTGAACTTTGGAATTATTCGTGGCAAAGAAATTAGTTGATATTGACCCAATAATAAAATGACACATAACAGTCCTGTAATAAATAAGCATACGAAAACGATATAAATGTACTTTTACAAAGAAAAAAGGGCTCCCGGATAGCCAAGTGGGCAACGCGTTCGACTTCGGTGAAAGCGGTCCCGGGTTCGAATCCCGGTGGGAGCCTATGTGCGAAATGACCTAAGCTGTCGAAGCACTTTTAAAAATACTACTACTACAAAGAAAAAAGTTCATTTATAAAATTATTACTGTCTCTTACCGTTACATCACCATAAAAAGATAAATACAACCACGTCCTTAGCCTTACTAAACGATCAATGAGAACCCAAATATATGCGTTTAACTACTGACGTATTTTATCCCATATAAATTACGTTTTCTGAAATCTTTTCATGAAAATAACTTAGCTGACTAAAATATATAAAATACAAACGATTATACATATGTATAAGTGCATACATATTTCTAGATTGAAGTATAATTCATACCAATTAGCTTTTTTATGGTTAAAAGTAGATACATCCATGAACGTGGATTTATATAGAAAATTATAACAAACAATAATCAGTGGCGGTTCAATTTCAATCTCCAATCGCTGAGTTGAAGGTTAGCTAATATGTAGATATTTATCTGGTATCAAAGTTAGTTGTAAGATGTTGGAGGTTAACTTATCCCGTCCTTTATAGCGCCTAAAACCATTTACTTTTGACTTCCCTATTTATCCCTTAGGTTCTACCTTCAGTTGGTATCTTTAGCGATCCCTCTTCTTAAAGACTTTCTTGGTTAAGGAATAGCTACAATATATGGCTAAAGGACAACGTATAGATAAGCTATAAGCAAACTTAACAACAAAGTTAAATAAAGAACAATTGCGAATTAACCAAAAACTATTGCCACCCAAGACGGTTTTTTGGTTCGCCACTATAGTAGTACCGGCCCTGATACCAGAACAATGATTTTGTAACTAAAAGACGGAAAAATAAATCGGAAAAACATGAAATGAGGGGATATGAGCTGATTACTAATAGAAAAGAAACACAGAAGAATGGCATAAACGGAATATCTTGGAGTTGGTGGTGTGGTTCTTGGAAAAGTTCTGTAAACTGTCTCCCATATTATAACACCCACGAGACTCTTAACTCTAAACCGAGAAACAAAGCAGAGAAGAGGATGCCTATGTAAATCTGGAAACTAAGCGAGGGCGGACGGAAATTATTTATAAAACCCCGAAAATTATATCCGACGATAACAATTAAAGGAAACGGGCTATAAACAAAGGAGAACACAAAGAACAGGATGGCATCAAAACAACAGAATACCTGTTCTCTTGAGCGGCGGAGGGGAGCGGCAAAGGAAAAAATTCAAAAACAGAATGGTTTACTGCGTCGTTAAAGGAAACCAGGACAAAACGAAGGTGGGGAGCAATTATCACGTTTGGGAACGTGGAAGGCACAAGGAACGGGAGGCAAAAACAGAATCGACAAATGCGAAGGAGGGGGCGAATATTTCCACAATTAGCGGGGAGGAAGGAATTGGGCGGAAATGAAGGCGGTCAAAGGAAGACATCAAAAGGAGTGGGTAACGAGTCACGGCGAAGGAGAACAGCGGGAAGAGGAGGTGTGAAGTATTCGGGGAGGAATCGACGATTACGGAAATTAAAAGTGGATGAACGCCAGGTGGAGGAGGGGACGATGGGAGAGGGTGGAGGAAGTCGGAGGATGAAAGAATGGAAATAAGAGGTTGATGTCCCCATTCAACGAAATCGAAAGGGGAAAAGAGGCGGAAGTCTGCAGCTAATGTGCGATTAAGAGTCTGAGGGGATAATTGTACCGAAAGGTGAGTCAAAGAGCATCCGCTGAAGAGATTTTTTTACGGCGTCTGAAGAAAGAAGATTCTTAAATTTAAGCAAAAAGAGAATATAAGGTGGGATGTTGAGAGCTAATGCGGACCTTGGAGCATTAAAGTACGGGCACCCTTTTTAATATGTTTTCCCAATTTTTATCGGCGTCGGGCGGTATTTTGATCAAATACCAAGAGCTAAAAGATCCATCAATCAAGTTCAGTAAATTCATTTGCACTTATTTATTGCCTTTATAATAAGGATTTAAGGTCTCATCCAAGCAACAAGAAAAATAAATAAATGGCCCGACAACTACCGTCCGAATAATAATTTTAAAAGTGCTTTCACAGCTAAGGTCGTTTTGCACGTGAGCCACCACCGGAAATCGAACCCGGGACTGCTTTCAGCGAAGTCAAACGCGTTACCCACATGACTATCCGGAGGGCCAACTTCGCTTATATACCCGTTTTCCATCTATTCCTCGTCTGAAGAGAACTTTAATGATCTTTGGCTGTTGCCGCGCATTTCAGTATCATCACTTAAGTAGAATCTCCGCTTCTTACTATTTTCATTTGGCAACTAAATGAGTAGTTTCCGCCTCATATAAGGATATATGCTCAAATAGAAGATGTTGCATTCCCTTCCGCATATACAGGACTAATTTCTTAGTCCTTACCGCCCTGCTTCCTTTTGGGAATCAACGGACAGTTACTCACTACTCCACGATGAGAATGAATAACAAGAAAGACTTTCTAGAAAATTTTTCAGTAAAATTAAACATTAATCTGGATAACTTAAGGAAAATATCATGAAAAACTTTCAAAAACTAATTTAAAAAATCATGATAATGAGAAATGAATGCCGTTTAATACTGGTTACATTCTTTCTCAATAACTGTAGAATTTTTTAAAAATCATCTGAAAAATATATTTCAAAATAGGTACGCCGGTAAAAAATTGTCGATCAAACAAGGTTGTTATACGATAATAAAGTGTCGTGAAAATGGGTGTCGTTCAAGAGAGAATCTTTGGAGGGAAATGGTCCTTTCAGCAGCATAACCTAAGCACACCCATAACCTCGGTGCACATCTTTTACTGCAGAAACTCATATGATGGAGTACAATGACTCTACTTTACTGCGCAACACTCCATTTCCACAGGCGCAAAATTAAAGCATTTTCTTGAAGAAGACAACTTTTTAAGAGCGGCTTCGGAAAAATCTCCAACTCAGAAGACGAAATGTTTCATAAAATACCAGTAATTTCTTTGAACTCGCGACTTGAAACGCCGGATGATACAAAAACGCAGAATATCATCTATTCAGGATACCAGACATCCTTAAACGAGGATACAAAACGGTCACACAAGTCCTCCAATCCGGAAAAGAAAACTACATAAAAGTGGCAGATAAGGCAGAATTTGATGACTGCGGAAATGTCGCTATGTGTAGAATGCGGGTTTCGTCTTCTCAGGCGGGAAATTCTCCTTGCCACAACTGTGAGAAAGCATTCCTCCTAGAGCATATCTAATTCCATTTGGCAAGCGACGGCAATTGATTTGAGAGAACTGAATAAGCAGCTTCGATATGCAATTCAAATTTTCAATTTTAAATCGATATGAGAATAGCAACTCAATTTTCAATATTAAATCACAACACTTGTGATTCCCAGTGTAAAAATCTCAGCTAAGATTTCTAACACGTAATCGTCGAAGTGTTATTTCTCATTCGAACTAAGACGACTCGTCGAAATAATATTACTTTTAAAACAACATCTCCGAAATGTAATTTCAAAAATAAAGAAATGTTAATTAGATTGAAATTTGAGTTACCATCGTTCTTTGTTACCAGGTAAAACTTTCATGCGGCCAGGGAAAACTTTCATACGGGTAAAAGAAGCTCTGTGTAGCGCTTTCAATTACCAAGTCTCAATTAATTAAACGCATTTAGCATGAAACCTGACGCAGAGCGCTAATGTCTCACATTCAATATGCTTTGACGATACATACCTAGCGATATTTCGTGGAACATCTTTATACTTTAATATAAGATCAAGATACAAAATAAAACTTATTGCTAGTCCACAAGAAAGAAAAACACAACGTGACCGGTCACGTTGTGACCGTAACCTCATCATCTGGCCAATATTATTTCAATGTGCTTTGTTTACGATTATGTTTCTTTTTTTAATATTATTTAAGTATTAGGTTATATTAAGTGTAGGCTATTATAGCATATCGCAGTGCTTTTCCTATGAGATTAAATGTTTAAAATTTCATTTTTTTACCAAGTTCAATTCAAGTCACCATCGTTATCTCACATCCGAATTACATGAATAAAAGAACGGATAGGAATGAATAGAAAATTCGAGGCGACGGATAAAATCCTCTCTTACATGTATGTATTTGTAGTCACTCCGGTAGGATCGTAAAGGCAGTGACACCATTAACCTGAGCGATTCCGAGTGGACTGCGGCGAAGTGGGACAGGAGAGGGGGCACAATTCGACGTAGAGCACCTCGGAGCAATATATTTAACGTTTTGTGCGCGCGATTGAGCGGATGGGGAAAAGAAATATCGTAAAAATGAGGAAGAGACGTTTTAAGCGGAAAATTGGAGGAGGGAGTTGAAGAATTCCGGAACTCGTTTATGAAGATCCATTTCGAACGGGGTAAAATGCGCTGTTAAAATAATAAATTACGCGATAATGGTAATAAAACGGATTCCGTTTTCCGTAGCTTTTTTATTTGCCCTCCCGAACCGGATAAGATAGCAGAGGAGACCTGTAAATCTTTAATATATGCACTCGGGTTTGAGATTCGCAGGTGTATCGCGAGATGGCGGAATCCGCATAAATTACGGCCTCGGCGAAAACAATTTGAGATTAGCCGCGGAGATTCATTCTGGATATGGAAGATAAACCCATCCGGAATATGTTGCACCTGATAAATATTTAGCATGTTCATTAATATTTTTTGGACACGTGGTAGACCAACAAACGGATCTTCATCATACCGCGATAAATCGTAGAATAAGATAAGTTACTGGATTACAGAAGGTATTTAACTCAAACTTAATTAGGTTGCAAAAATATGTGTTGACGGAACAACGTCGTATTTTTTAAGTTAGAGGTAGTATAAACCTAATTTTGATGGATGGATATGAGGGCAGTTTTACATATAGCTAAATAGAAAAACTATCACCTCAGTTACATATTAAACTCTTAAACTAATCATTTGACCCTTTCAAAGAAATCTTTTGGCCTCATTATATCCTGTTCTAAATAAGAATGATTATATTTGGTGACTACGCAAATTTACATTGAGGCTTCACTATAGAAGAATGTTTTTTTTTTTGCTAACGGCATTTTTCTTGCACTGTTTTAGGCCGGGCTCTTACACTAAGAGAAATCTTTCGAGATGATTATGGCTTTGATGAAAGAGTCTGTCAGTTAAGATCTTTTACTAGTGATACGCGGAGTGAAAATACCAGGTGTTTGTCGTGGAAAATAAAAGACCGTAAATAGAACAAATTCCCTATATATTCTAACAGATCGGATAGATTGTCAAACAATGATCTACTTTAGGAACTTTAGAACACCGCTCGCAATTTGCTAGTATGTTTTAGAATCAGTGGTAGCTTCCCGCGCGTTCTTGGGTACGTTACAGTCCTGTTAAATATTAATTCGTATAAAATAAATCGTCTAGTTGAAGATAGCAAAAGTTATTGTTTGTGAAAATTCCTACCAAGAGCTTTATAACGAGACCAGGCCCGAGTTTTACGTCCGTCCATTACCGAGAAAGAGTTGTGTTACATAATCGATAACAACTTCTTATCACATAACGGAATTAATTTGAAACTTTTTATTTAATTAAAACATTAGTATTCTCATATTACGTCAAAAGTTCGTATTAATTGCCTTCACACTTTTTAAGATATCAATTTTGAAAGTAAGCGCTCCGGCAAACAGCGCAGAAAACGGGCACTTTTTTCGTTCTACATGTAATAACATACCAACCAGATGTAAACAAAAATTTTTGCATTGCACTGTGAAACGTAGAATAAAACAAGCTAAAATTTGGTGTAACCCGTTTTTCTGTGGGATTCCTGGTTTAGATTTTATTCGAGTCCAAACTCGAGTATCCATAATAAAAAATCCGACAGTAGGAATGATATACAATTAAATAAAGACCTCGGCTAACTAACTAACCTCCGCTAAATAACTTTTTAGGATCATATTCTATAGGAGAAACCTTCGTAAGCCGAGATGAGAGTTTCCCATAAGCACAAACAGTAAAATAAATAAATACTAGTTTCATTTATTAATTTAATATTATTCTAATATTTAAAAACTTATCTGCTCATCTGTGCTTTTATATACATAAAAAAGCCAGACAATCCTTGGCAAAATATTTCACAAGAGAGACATATCCCCGAGCATCCATGAAAACCTTTCTTGGCCAAGTCCGACAAATAGCTAAAAATTCTCCGAAACGGTCAGCCGAAAATGTTTATTATATTTAGAAAAAAATGGAGGTATTTATAAAATTAGAAAAACCTTATGTAGTGCATAAGGTTTTTCATAAATTTTCCCCTTGAAAGACTACGCGTTCCACATCCAGGCTCTCAACTCCACTCTACTGATACACTTTCTCAGGTTTTAGATATTTGCAACAATAGTTGTTCATAAGGTGATATTCATGAGTACCGGACTATTGGGTTAGGATTGATGCATTAGAGTGTCTGGGGACCATTCTGATCTCTATGGATTTGTCAAGATTCAAAAGATAAAGATAGTCAATTTTCCCCATGTACGATTTTGGAATGCCTCCAACACACTTACATCTGAATTAAAATGAAACTTGGGTGGATGTATTCACGCCATAAATCTGCTCTACTTTTATGGTCTATCATACGCATTGGAGTCCTAAGATTTAATCCACTAAAGCTCGAGGCGCAATTCCACACTCCGAATCTCCGTTCAGTATCTCGCTTTTATTGTGAAATATCATCACATTTCGATAGCTTTATCGGAGTTATGTAATGACTTTCGTTACCAGCCTGATTATCGTACGCTGTGGAATGCGGTATTCCATGCCAACAGGATCCCTGCCATTTATGGTAAGGATAAAGAACGAGATAATGCATTGAGAGAAGTGGCTCTTAACCAGGGGTACACTGGCCCATTAGAGTGAAGGAGGATTTTTTTCTGAGGGTGCGAGGTGCTTTGATAAGAATATTCCATCCATAAAATTGTTGCAAAAACCAATATGACGATCTGCAAACTTTAGGAACCTCAGTAGTTAAAAAATACAGAAAATGTCTGTGACCCCACTGAGAAATTTAATCACGAGGTTCTTCAATTGATTAAATTATGATTAAGTTCCATCAAATATCTCTGGACTTATATCGTTATATTTATGAATAAAAAGCTGCAAGAAAGACGTTTGTATTATTACCTATTCATTTTTATTCATGACATTTTTAGCTATATAATTTTAAAGGAGAATAGATAGAATTGTGTATCTGAACCCATACTCACGAAAGGGATAAAAAAAGGTAAATTTTCTCCTTGTTTTACTCTTCTCTGTGAATAAAAATAAGAAGGAAATGAATAGGGTACATTACATAAAGATTTGCGGTGAGAAGCGATATACATTATGTTCTCACTCTGCGGAATAAAAACAAGACAAACCGTCAATATCCGCCAGGCGGGAGATCCTGAAAATAAGAGTCAAAACTCAGTAGAGTTTGCAACCCTATGTACAACGAATATGCAATCACAGTCAATGAACCGTAACGACGCAAAAGAATCTTGTTTTTCGAGTAGTAGGCGTCAGAGGATATCACAATCTACCGTAAATTAGTCTCCTGCTACACTAAAGCCGCTCCTGATTTTGACTCACCTCCAAACTAAAAAAAAACCGTTAAGGAGAGAATATCCGTAACAAAAAACGTCCTGAAGAGATGGCAGGGGACACAGTGGAGCCCTCTTTTGGAACTTCGAAAAATTTCGCCTTATATCATCGCGGGAATGCACGGGCATCTGGAAAGCATATCCGGCATGAGATTGGCTGGCACAAGCGTCTTCGGCAGAGTAATAGAGGCCTCATTCATTAATTTAATTGGTGATTTTCCGAGGCAATTCTTCCCAGTAAACTTATGTTAGGGTATCTATAGGATATGGCCCTTTCTAGTGGAACTCAGAATAGGGGAAATGGTTTTTACGACTTGAAACTACGGTATTGATGGAGGAATAAAAATTAGTTCTTCGTTATATTTAGGGGGGTTTCGACTTTAGATCTATTTTAACAGCTTCAAAATGTTTGCCCAGAAATATATCCGGGATAATTTCAAATAAATGTGCAGTGGAAGAGTAATTGGATGAATTTATTCCCAGAAGAAGAAGTTTTACTTGAATAGGAAACGGTTAAAGATGCCTGCATTGGAAGACATCTTTTGTGAAAGTGAATACTTTATGTGTGTATATAGAGTATGTGTGTAGTAGAGGTTTAATTGTGTGATGCAGTCATTTCTAACCGGTGTGCCTTAAGTTCTCGTTGCACCACGTGCACTGTGCTTAGTTCAACATCATCTTCAAATTTTGCATTATATATGCTTATTATATATAATTATATTTGCTTTATACGCGAGTTCATAACGGAAATGCTAACATATTATATATCCCATTACGATGTTTCCTTATTCCATAATGTTGATTTAGGCGAAAATCAACCAACGTCTGTTTTTAAGTACCGTGATGTTTGAATTCGAGTACAAAAACTTGGAAAACATTGATGTAATGAATATGTAAATATATACAAGTATATGGATATGCATCTGAATAGATCAATAGTAGTGTTTTATGTAAGAGAATATTTCACAAAATGTTGCCACTTTTATCGAAATAAGCAGGTTGTAAATTGCAATAAATGTCTTCGCTCCCTTTCGAGAAAAAATATTTGTCCTTGATATTAAACTTATATAGGAAAGCAATAAATATTCAACGTTTATATTGTACAGACATAGAAATAGCTATCTTGGTAAGATTGCTTGAACAAAGAAATCGTAAAGATTAAAATGGAAATGAGACACGAAAGGTTAGAAAATAACACTTAAATGAAAGGAATTGCACGGCAAGAATAAGACCAGAGGTGAAAGGAGAAGATCTTAAGCGCTTACAAAGCATTTCTCACTTCTACTTGCCAACAATACGGAAAGGTAAATGACAAAAGAAAAACTTAATAGTATTTGCATCATGCAAAAAGAATCCGCTACGAGGAAGAGAAAAAGGTTTTCAGTACACCTTCCTATTTCATGATGCTTAAAATGTTACCGTTATAACATGGTTTTACTCTTCGAGCTCCTTTTAAAATATTTATTTAAAAGCTATCATTTACACGACCGATTTATTTTCTGAAATATCTTCAAGGTTCATGAATTCCAGTGAAATACTTAGTGGGAAATATTAATACGCATACACCGTAGATTTATACCGTACCGTACACCGAATGACTATTTGAGAGAATAAAGTTAATTATATCACAAGAAAGAATCAAATTGAAACATTGGATTTTGCTTCCGTTTCCTCAATAAAAATCAATTCAATTGAGTGAAATATCTATAAATATATTAGAAAAACGAACATAGTACTCGTATTTGAGTTACATTATTAAACGATGTAAGATTTATGCACTATCATACACTTCAATGACACTCTTCCCCGTAGTAATAAAATCGCTAATTGCCTCACATTTATGCACTGAACTCTTTCATTCTTTCCGTTCATTTTATACGCCTTCATTTTCAAACATATCCCACATATATTAGAACATTCCCAAATAATTCTGTAAGTCGAAAGCATTTGATTCTAACAAGGCGCTCATTCATCAGATTTAGCCATGTTTTCTCGATCGTCCTCTTCATTTTGTAAAACGAACTGCAAACATTCTCACTGTACCCGCATATTCGTCACTCTGCCGTCATACAAACTAACCACTTCCTTAAAACTATTTCTGATTCTTAAGGCTTTAATATCATAAATACTGTAAAAATATCATCCCTCTCCAAATAACAAATATGACGATACAAAACGATAAAACAGCTAATTTATTGAAAATTTAAAAAGAAAATCGTGGTTTAATATTCACCTCCGCGACGCTGAGATTTGAATCAGCTCCAATCGCATCTTTAACGTCCAACGCTCTTTATTTCTCCAACCCTCAAACCTCCAATCCAGTGCGCCGTTTTTTCATCCAAATCCGTTTTTCTGCCGAGGTTCTTCCCGGCGAGAACTTAACCTTCCGAACCTTTCGTAAAAAACCGTAAGAAATCTTTCAGGATCTAACTGTAACGAGTCCTCCGACTTATTCGCTACTCAAACTACGCTCATCCTCATCTAGATGAAAAAAAATATAACGAGAAAGATGGCCCCACAATGAGGGACCCCGCAGGAGGAAATTTCACGCCAACGTCCCCACTAAATAGTATATACGACCGGCCAAAAAGTGCGCTCGGGTATAAATTTTCGCGTAAAATCTTTTTTTCACCTCCATCTTCCGCTGTTCTACATAATAAGCCCGCTTGGCCGAGGCAGCGTCGCCCACTTCCGCGTGTCGTTCTCGGCTCCCGCTCAGCGGCATTCCTAGAGTTTGCCCGCAGGCGGCCGGCGACTCGTCCGATGCTCATCGCGGGTTGATAGATGCCGCGGCGGCTGGCGAAAGAGTGGCCCGAAGGAGAGAGAGGGAGTGAGGTAACGAGGGAAGGAGAGAGAACAAAGCGATGAAGGCGTTAAAAAGACTCGAGCGGAACCAACCGTTGTCATTTTGACAAAGCGCGTCTTTCGCGAGGAACCTTTCTCGAAAGTCATTTTCGAAACTAATTTCCGTCGCAGTTGTATTCGAGTTTCGAAACTTCTTCAGCGGATGGAGTGAATGGTGAAGAAGAAACCCGTCCGAGATTAATGAGAAGGAATTAGGAGGGTTAAGGAAGAAATATAGAGATAATTCTGCTAACTAGTTACTCGGCTAACGAATTTTTCAGCAAAGGAAGCCTTTTCCGTTCCCAGGTCTTAGGTAACGAACACAGATCTGACAACGGATGCGGATAAGACAAAGTTTGAAGAGGTAATACGCTATACCACCTGCCACGTGCTAAAAGGCGGCTTGTAGATGTAGAAGTGTATTGCGGGTGGCGAAAAAACTAATCCAAGACGGAGAATTAAAGGAAAGGAACAAGTGATGACAATGCTCATCATATTTTCCTTGAAATTATGTGCGCAAAATTAAGATGAGCCTATACCCCCGAGGAATTTCTTCATTCTGTTAATCAGTTCAGATCACTGTACTCAGGTATAAGTGTGAATTTTTTGAGCAAAAAATAACATCGATTGAGGGACATTGAAATTCTATTATATANGACTTGTAAATTAATTTTTACAGAATGTTTGAGAACGAACTGGGAATATAGGAGACTAAGGATCCGAATTGAAACCTCTTTCAGAAAAAAATACAAAAGAAATAACTCTCTAAATTGTAAGTTACCAAAAGATAATTTTCACTCAATTATTAACAGCCTCGTGGCCTAACGGGTAATCCGACAATCCGAA
This sequence comes from Ladona fulva, assembly GCA_000376725.2. Lineage (NCBI taxonomy): Eukaryota > Metazoa > Arthropoda > Insecta > Odonata > Libellulidae > Ladona > Ladona fulva. The sequence goes on from KZ308165.1 coordinate 606,490, forward strand.
GATTGGTTCGAATCCTGCCGAGCTCGGATGATTCTTAATTTTAAGCCTTATTTTTTTAACACACGTTCCAATCTTGATGTATAAAACTGCCCAAGAATTCCCTACACAAAATCTGTCCGTTCAATTACTCTCCTTGTATCCCCGTAATTCTTTTACTTTTTTTATCACCCCTATTCTTTATCATTGTATCCTTCGATTGCTTCCTATCAGAATTTACCCTTCTCAAAAATTATCCTATACCTTTATTTTCTGTCCACTTTCTTTCCGACGCCTTCTCCACCTCCACTTAATTTGTTTTCCAATTAAACCGACTTACTTTTTCATACCACGCTAAGACTTCATCTGAAAACCCTCCAGCATTCAGGTCCACGTTTCGTACCCATGCAGAAAAATACACTAGCCTAAGGATTTTACTTACTAATCTTCTCCTATTTCCCAAACGGGATCTTCCTCATCGCTTCAGTTCGTGTTTTAAGAGACACTTCGTCCTTTTCTTCTTCAAATATCGCTCGTCTTTCCATTCCAAGACGGAACACTTGGTATGGGATTCGTTATATCTGCTCTATTTTTCTCCGATTTCCTAAAGCTAACTTTAAAAATCTCCCTCAATGAATTTCATGTTTAGTTTGACTGATCATTTTAATCCCATTCTTTCTAGTTTTATCTTTAAACGTATTGATTCACAATGGAACTCCTTTTAGAGCCACGAGCACCAGCTTTGTCTTCCTCGCATACCATCTAACTGCTCCACCACCAAAGGTAACGGATGGGCCGGGATTACAACTTCCAAACTGGATCTCCTCATGAGACACTTCCATCCTTAGTTGAAAGAGCACAGAAGTAGAAAGGAGAGGAAGATTAAACCTCCACCGGCCATTCCGGATTACCAAAAACTTCTGCTGAGAAACAATCGAGAAACGAAATGGGACGTTGTGGAGATTGGAAAGAGGGACACATTTATAAAAGGCTTTTGACCTCGGACGGGCCTCCCAAAATTTTTATAGCTCGGGAGATTTTTACGTGGTTCCCCTCCTCCAGCCTCTCCACCTGCCCGAGCATCCTTGCCTTCCTGCTAAAGCCATGCTACGCACATTCCGAGAGTTTAATGAGCCTCGCAGAGAAGAGTTCGAGAGAAAATAAATTAATTCCTCCGCGGGAAGATTGTGCATTCTTCGTATACCCCAAAGCCATCCTAATTGACCCCTTCGTCCACATAATGGCACATTATGTCACACTCGCGTTCATGCCGCAATTCCCCAGCTTCTCATTCTCGTCATTAACGAAATTCAACCCGCCCTGCAGCACTAATTTTATGGGAGCGTTTATGTATTTTCGGTTATTGCGGCGATTATGAGAGATATCAAATATCCCGTGGGCAGATCGCGCTCCTGAGTGGGAAAAAATTAGATCCTCGATGAGGGTTTGATGATAACTCGGTGGTTATCTACCGCTCTAGCTTCTTCCTTCTCTATGTCTATATTTTCACGTCCAATTAACGAGATGAGGACAGGATGAAGATCCTATCCAGTGATACGTCCTCACAGTTTCGAGAGCAGAATTCACGTGGAAATATTACGGATTAACGTCATCGTAGTCAGATGAAAACATTCGAAATGGATCATTTTAAGACTATGCCAACTTTATGAATATCAAAGAATAGAGCATTTAAATGGTCCTACTACCATATCTTGATGAATGAAATATTTATCATTTGTATCTTTTATACACTTTTGTCTCAGTCTTGTTCAAGGCTGTGATGATATGAAAGCTACCGAGGTATAAATCATGCTGAATAATAGCATTAGTAAAGAATTCTCCTTATACAATGTCACGAAAAGTGTTACTCGTAGCATCATTGAACTTCACTAACGTGGGCTTGTTCTGCTTATAGCATTCTGGCTCAGTAAGGAAAGCAAAGGAAAACTACCTCACTCCTCATCTTGCCTAGTAAGCCTCATTTCCCTCTCCCAGCTATTCGTAACTGATGGTAAGGAGATGAGTTCCCAACTGTCCTTCAGGCTGAGGCTAGTTTACGGGCATAAAGCATTTAAATAGTAAGTGATTCATCTGCTTGCGAGTTTTTCGAGTAAAAAAATTTCTTTGTTGTGTTGGTGAATTCGGCAAATCACTGCTCTGGAGGATGCTTGTGCACTTTTGCATGCAAAAGAATACGAGAATTAACCAAGAAAAACGTGTACTCTCCATTAATCCACTATTCGAAACAGTTCAATTGTTATATCAGCGCATGGTAAGTGGAAGAAAGGGTTCAAGGATCGTTATTCCTTTTCATGCCCATTTTTCTTTGAAATTTTTTCTAGGTCCAGTCCTTAACGTGCAAAGTCACCAAATGCCCTTTCTTTACTCTCCATTTTCCTTGCAGCGATTGAAACAAGTTTAGTCATCCTTTAAATGTGATTTAGCTTCTGAAAAAATTCAAATAAAAAGCATTCGAAGATTTCGGCTAACGAATATGATTTCGGGACAAAATGTTTTCGTTGTCTGAGGTCAAAATATGTCCGAAGCCACGAAGTCCAGCTAAGTACCATTGAATCTAAATGTGTCATTTTAACACCTCCCATTACCTTTAAATTCATAATTTACTTCCGTAAGGAGTGAAACACGCGGAAGTAATGAACTGAATTCCATCAATACAAAGATTTATATGCTCCTCAACAAATAATTTGCTCTATTCTAGGCTCACGATAGAAAACCTTTTGACTTGTAAATTAATTTTTACAGAATGTTTGAGAACGAACTGGGAATATAGGAGACTAAGGATCCGAATTGAAACCTCTTTCAGAAAAAAATACAAAAGAAATAACTCTCTAAATTGTAAGTTACCAAAAGATAATTTTCACTCAATTTTGAGTGGTCAATCGTGTGTGAGTTCTACTAATCTTTAAAAAAGGAAACCGACGAGTACCGCTTTCGAAGATTTTTCTCCCTTCCGGTGTATCTTTTTCTTGCAAAATCTCCTTCCACAGTTACGATAATTCATCGGCAAATTTCAAAATCCCCCGTTTCCACTCCTTATCGTTATATTTACGCGCTAACAGATTAGAGGCTTTTTTCCTCGAGCGAAATCTCGGCCGCACATCCACGAAAGTGGGACCCAATAACCGGCATGATTCCGCATCCTCCCGAATGTTTCAAGTGCCGGGGAAAGGTGATGGATATCAACCGAGCCTATAATAACTTACCACAAAGCCCTTATAATTCAGCGACACCACCGTCGCGCTTTTCATGGAACGAGTTTTCGCATAATTAGCAATAACTGGACGGGCAGCGGTGTTAAAACGGGTTGAGAGAGGGTCGCAAGGAGGAGGAACGGTGGTCACTCAGGAAAGTGAAGGGGCAAGGAGGCGATCTCACAGTCAACGACACCACCGGCCACCGGAGAGAGAGAGAGGGGGGTCGTAAGAAAAGAGAAAGGGAAGAAGATAAAGGTGTAGGGAAGAGGATACGATAGTGATTCAGGCTAAAAGGATGGTAAAGTAAGGTAGGAAACTTACAGGGAACTAGGGGAGAATTGACGGTAATTGAGACTGTAAATAGGTGTTCCAGAGGGAGAGTGGAAAAGCTACAAGAGGAACTTGAGAGAAATACGAAGCATCTGACAAGAGAGAGGAAAGATAATTTAACTCGTGATAGAGAGCATGGAGGAAGAAGTATGGTATAAGAATAAAGAAGAATAGTCTGATGGATGGATGAAAGCCTGACAAAAAAATCACGGGAGGATTTTTTGCAATGAGGTTCTGCCGTGACACCTGTTATTGAATGAAGTTTAGATAGATTTGATACAAACGTAGTTACTTCGCCTGAAAACCCAATAACCTCGCTATCTTAACTATTTCATAGAAAAAGATGGTTTATAAAAGCCTGATGATAAAAAAAGAAGCACTTCATTACTTTCAAGTGTGTCCTAAACATTGTTTCCTTCCAAACTAGATTTACTTATACCTTGTTACGGACGAAGATGGCTAGATACCAACTCATCACTTGAACCTAACTGGAAGGAAGTTTTCTTAACATAGTACACCTTTGCACCATCTCTATGATATTGAAATCACTTTACATATAAAACAAACATGGCTTATAAAAAAGCTTCCAACAGATGTTATCAAATTAAAAAACACCAGAAAAGGTTATTCAATCCATTACATCACAGGAAATACACTAGGCTACTATGGTTTAGATGTACGGTATCGTCAGAATAATTTGTATTAATGCGGTTTTTAAAGTTATCTGGAGCATTGACACTCAGAATGATCTACGGGAAAAATTCCCGTTTTATTCTCGTAGCCATTTCGGTTTTATACTGATGTTTTTCAAATTGCTTATATTTAAGTGGGTGCGGTGTTACATATTATGAGAAAAGACAATACTGCAAATAGATCGGCCGGTATGAATGCGCACAGATGTATGAATGCGCAGGTGGAGCAAGTAGAGAAGAGGAGAACACTTAAATACAACAATGGACAGAGGAAGTAGAGATGCGAAGTTATGGAGAAGATAAAGGAAGATAGAGAATAATAGAAAGGAATAGGAGGAGAAAGGAGAAAGGCTTAGAATGAGAAGTAGAGAGAAAAAGGAATGGGGAGATCAATGGCCGCTTTATGGGCGGCGCGCCCGATGTTGAAAACAAACGCGAAACGATGACCGTAGGGCTTTTTTTCATTTGCATCCCAACAAACAGGCTGGACACCATGGAGCAGGTCTTAAGCTTGCCTCTGACTGCTTCGGACGAACGTCAGTCAGTGGCCTGCGCCACGTTTCAGCTCATCTCTTTTGTATGCATGGTGAGGTGCTTAATATGTGAGGCGATATAATTTATGTGTAATGGAATACATGGAAAACACCACTTGGTTTGCGATAAAGTTTAAAACCGCAAACGCATTTTGCACTTACGTATAATCGTTATGGCATAAAATTACCTCGAGAATAACAACGTTTTGGTTAATAAACTTAAGTCTCCTACTTCCAATCCAGCAACCAAGAATTTTGCGTAACGAAGTAAGTTAAAGACGTCTTTATCAAAATGAAACTAAGCTTTAAGATGATGTGATATTTTTCATGGCACCAAAGAGATAAAGTTAATTTTCTACAAGCTCACCGAATATTGCTAATCGAAATCTCGCTCGATTACTTCATATTTACACAAAATATATTTATTACTCATCTTTATTTATTTGGCCACTTATGATTGTGAATTGATAAATAGTATGAAATTCTAAGTTATTGTTGTTTCCTGCTTATATTTCAATGGGATAGCGAATAATATGTTGGTACCTCACATTTTATAAGTAATTTGTATTGCACTAATTACATTATCTTCCATATAATTAGTTAAGTGAAAGGAAAAACATCTTTCTTTCAGTGTCTTCTTATGAAAGGCGTTGTTAATTTTTTTAGCTGTTGAGATTTTTCCCATTTCTACGGCAAAAAGAAACAAGGTTCTTCGGAAAATCAATTTTATTTCTTAACCTTAGACATCGCATTAGTTGATTCATTGAAGGTTGCTTAGTTGCCTTCCACCTTATTCTTGCGTTCTTTTTTAAGATATAGTTTCCTCTTTCTGATTCAGATCGCTCTTCCTTTTATTAATTGCTCAATAGAAACTGTAATTCTTTCAACCTAGACATTTTTTCTCCTTTCCTTTCAAGTCTTCTTTGCTTACAGTATATTTTATTGACCTTTTTTTCATCATATTCCCTCATTGTCACTCGATGTCCACTGGTCTAGTTCTACTACAAGTCTAACATTACTAGTCCTCGGTAGATAGTGGTCGGTATCCCCGCCTTTTCCGGGGTGAGACCGGGGTTCGATTCCCCACAGGGGAGGATTTTTATAGGTTATAAGAGGGGGCTTTTAGTCTCAATCTCGCCCGAATAAAGACGATTTATTCTATATTATTCTTTTCTTTCTTCTTATTCTTTCCCTCAGCTAGCTCATAATCCTTTCATTTTCCCACCTCTTCTAAACAGTGTTCCTCACGCTCGGTATTATAATGTGCACTTAAAATGGACTTTAACTAATGGTCACTTTAGGGCCCAATATTGTAATGCTTTGTTAGAGTTAAAGTAAAGATTATGGTCATCTCCTATATATACTCGTATGATGAAATTGGATGGAGATTAACTATGGTCTTTACTTTAACTCTAACAAACCATTATAATGCTGGTCCATTAGTTAAAGTCCATTTTATGTATACATTATAATACCGGGCCTCAAACTTCTTGGAACACTAAACGGCATAATTGACTTTATTCAGAAACTGTAAAAAAGGATTGAAAACTAGAGAAAAGTGAACAATCCTAACAGACCCATTGCCAACTCTCATAAAAGATCAATATATCTTGGAAATAATCTAAGTCAAGTTCATATTTCCAGTGGGCCGCTCCTATAAATACTTTGCGGGCTACTTAGTAGTCTACTTTGCTGCAAATTAAAATATTAGATTAATCGTAAATCTTCAATTTAGTATTTTATTAAAATAATAACATAATAATTATAGTATTTTAAGTGAGAATAGTCTCGCATTATAGGGTAAATTTCAAACTTTTTTCGAAATTTCGAAATATTTTTCTCAATTTAGCTATCAAAATTTAGGATAGAAAATTGCATGAAAATCTTAGAAAAGAAATTACAAGTCCATGAGGAAATGAAGGTCCGCGATTTGACTGCCCTATGATACGAGCTCTGTTACGAGTACCATTCATGTAAAACAATTCCGAAAGAGCTTTAGAAGTTAGAGTAGAAGCTGGAAAATATAGCTGGTGTACAGCTTCCTGAGGGGATTAGTTGGCCAAAGCAGTACTCAGAGATATCTTAAGAATATATTTTAGGATGGGTTCATGAACTTATTAGTCAGATCTTGTGCATGATATAAAATGGTAGGATTTTGGACCTTTCGGTGATTATGAGGTATAACAAGGATTTTTTTCCGGCTTACACTCGAAATACCAGTCAGTCTTTCTCGTCCATTTCCATTTTCATTTACCCTTAACTTCTTAATTTCCTTAGTTTCACATGCATTTTATCAATTTTTCTATTTATATTTATCTCCGCTTTCTTTTTTTCTTCGTATTTTTTTCTCTCCACACCATTCAACTTCGGCCATCAAAGCCTTTTCTACCTTCAATACCACTCTCAGCTATTCTCTCTTAATACGTGCGACATAACCTTCTTTTTTTAGCCACCTCTATGCCCCTCTTTTAAACCATTCTTCTTCCTCTCTCTTCTTTAGTCTCTTCATCACCTCTCTAATTCTTGTCTCCCGTCCTCACATCATTCCTCTTGAAAGGTCAGGTTGGAAACATAACAGGATATCTGGACCGCAATTGACAGCCAAGTTGCCTCCCATCTAAGCCGACATTCGCTATACTTCCTAATGCCTCCGCTGGCGACATCGCGGTCTCTTTCTGTTATGGGACCGGTGTTGTTTTCATCCAGTCGCGCTTCTTCGCCGAGCAGAAAGGTACCCATTATTTACGTCACCGTCAAAGGATTTTTCCATCCCGCGCTTACTGCATGTAAAGAGAGTGGTATTTTATGGGTGTGAGGCATTCGCTCCGAAGAAGATGTTAGCGGAAAGGAAGCTTTTGTGACGTCCGCCTTACGCATCAGGTGGAGTTGGTTGAACTCATTGAATGGCAAGGCGAGGCAATTTGCATAGTTCCTGCACTCCGAAATTATTTTAATCGCTTACATCCAAGTCTCGGCCTCGGGCGATAATATGCTAAGGAGATGAATTATTTTTTTAATGCACAGCGTCTCTGCTTATGATCTGAATAACACACGAGGGAGTCGCGTTACAAAAAAGCGCCGCCCGAGGAAAAGCTCTTCAAAAGTACGCCACATATGTTGAGGGACGAACCTCGATGGAGTAAATCCCGTCCATAAATTGACGTCGTCTTGGCAGTGAATCGTGCGCCAGTATTCTTGGGTGCACGGTGGGGTCAAGACCTGCTCATTGCGAGCGTTTCCGTCTGTTAACCATGTTCACTGTATGAAATAAGTTCTCGAAGCATTATATAAGATTAGTAGTGCATATATGCGTTTATAAATCAACTCTTTTCTACGGCGTATTATTCCGCTCGAGCACACAATGACCAAATAGAAAAATTTCAGCCAGTCTCTTTCTACTGGAGTTAACGATACCGCATTCACTAAACGGCGGCGTCTTTGATTAATTCCCTCCTTCCAGATAAAGATATATGTTGTTTGGTAGAGTAATTCCATTGCACTGATATTTTCTAATTTTTCCCCAAGAATCACAGTGAATGTACTGTTGGTAAGACTCCTTGAGAAGATGCATACATTGTATGAGGTCCAGCAGACAAGGCTTTTATTCCTGAATTAGAAAAGGTACACCGATATGTAATAAAAATGATTTTTTTCAGAAAGTCTTCACGGGAGACTAACCGGATTGTTTCTTGGTATAGAACCAACGTTTCGGCCACTTTCACCGTGGCCATCTTCAGGGTGTATCCCTCAGCGGGTAATGCCGATACTCGCCTAAATGCTCTCTTTATATATCTAACAACGTTGGTTCTACACCAAGAAACAATCCGGTTAGTCTCCCGTGAAGACTTTCTGAAACAAACCATTCACCGGGAAAGCACCAAATCCTTCAAAAATGATTTTGTTTGGCTAAGATAAATCGGTTAGTATTACCAAGATGTTCAAAAGTTTGACGGGAATCTATGGAAGGTCAAAACTTAGGGTACATTTAAAATGCGCCTTCGGAAGTCTTGGCAAATATTACACGTTTGTTCTGTTACATTGGCCTACTGTGGTTACTGTGGGATGAGTCACATACGTTTAGTAATAGTTATTAAAAATAATTGTTGAGTTAGAAAGCTAAGGTTATCTGTTATCTCTATAATCCGAGCTATAGCATGATATGAGAACCCTCCAGACATTTCGAAATGTGACTGATAAATATAAATCAAAATATTGCACCCAAACTAAAACTATTTTGAAAATTCATTGTTAAATTCCTAAGGATAAACAAATATGAATACTATGGCGCTATGGTAGCCTATCGTGACGCGGCATGGTAGTTTAGCAGTTCGAGTGCATGCCTGGAAAGTCGGAGACCTTGGTTTGAGTCCCAATGATGTCGCAGTTTTACAGGTAAACAGATGTGAAGTTAACCACATTTTTCTTTTCAGTATCATTGTTAAATTTTCTGTTATTGATTCTGAATGTAATTACGGATAGTTAATATTGAGTTTATCTTCTTGATCATAGTGTTAGAGATCCACACTTAACATGCTGAAGAGCCGCGTGAGGCTCGCGAGCAGCATTTGACCGTGGGTGGTCTTCAGTGAGAATTCCTGATAGAAAATTCATTAAATAATGATATAAGTAAAGAAGAAAATGAAGCAAGGGGCACATCTAATTTTGGAAAATGAATTCAAAGTATTGAAAAACGCACGACAGAGTTGATATGGAAAATAGAGACTTCATTCCGACTAAAACCAGTCTTAACGTTTCTTCACGTTGTCTCATTTGTCATAGTTTAATTTTCTACGCCCAAAAAGGAGTGAAAGGGAAGGATTTCATTAGCGGGAGTATTAACAAACAACTTTTCTACAAACCAATCTCAGCTTCCTGTCTACGCATAAAGGATTTCTAACGAAAATACGCCCAGAGCGTAATGCACGGAGGTATTCAATTAGTCGAAGGAATATTGAGATGTGACGGTTGAAACCGTTGGGACCAGGGCCGTCTCCGTGGAAGGAGGGAATTCCATACTCAATTATGACAACGCTATTCTCCCAGGCAAAGAATACCAATGACCAGAGAGCCTTGGGTGACGTCCCACACAGATACCCTCCTCACCGAAAATTGGTTTGACAGACTGTGCTTAATGAACCCAGAGAAGGATAGAGAAGAAACAATGTGGAGGATTCCGGATGACAGGTGAGGATAAAACGATAATTAGAAAATGACAAGAAAATTAGAGAAGCGAGATGGAAAACTAATATTAAATTTCGGCCCTCATGTTGTCACCTGACTCTCCACCTCTTATTTATTTCGATGACTTCATAAAGGAGATCGTGACAAATTTCTCGGTGAGTTATTAACGGTGAGTGATGTCTTAGGTTGAGGATCTCTAATTTGATGTAAAAGATATTTTGAATATATTAATAATTCATACAAATAGACTTATATGCCAAAGACTTATTCTCATATATAAAAGAATCTAATTCAGACATGTGAAACCTGCGACCTTTCCTTTTCCTATGAGCATCTACATCATCCCTTCTCTGAACAAACTCTGATCTTTAGATTCTGCCGTTTCTCCCTTTCAATAATCTTTTTCGGTGAAAATAAAACGATAAATGTTCTCTTTTTGTTTATTAAACGATTTAACTCGCTTTCTTAACCAGGACTTTGGGGTCGATCAATTCAATTAAATACCACCTGCAACTCAAGTGCGGCCTGATGGTTTCGTATGCGGTCTTCCTTTGAACAGGTTTCCTCTTAAGCTACGGGATTCTAATGAAGACTGGATTCATAATTGACGATTTATTAATCGTAATCCTACCGCAGAAATCGAATAAAAAGTGCCATTACAGACATGACATTAAAATACATGAGATTAAGGTGATAGGGCAAAACACAGAATGTATCTCTAATAAAGTGATCAAGTGATCTTCTATATTAAGTTCATATATTCAATATTAAGAACTGTTTAAAAAGATATATATAATATATA